>VZTT01005600.1:0-13767 GCA_013400855.1 Buphagus erythrorhynchus | reverse complement strand
CGAGCCTGGTGGTTTTTCAATTATCACCTCCTCCAAGACAAATAGCAAATAAGTGGACCAAAGAGCTCCTGACAAAAGCCACCCCTGAAAAGGAAACACAGGAGACAGCAGCAGGGAGGGACAAGTGACTGGGGAGAAACACAGAGGTGCTGTATGTGTGCAGGTATGAGGATAGGAAAAGCCAAAGCACACCCAAAGCTGCATCTAGTGAAGCACATGGAGGGCAAAAATGATTGCTGTGGCTGCATCTGAGTGAGAATGGGCAACTGGTCACGAAGGACAAGGCTAAGGCCACATTCACCTTGAGCTTTAATGGTAAGATCAGCCTTCTAAAGCAAAATTCAAATTAAAGATGTCAAAACCAGGTTTTGCTGTATCTACAATATATATGTGTGCATCTGAGAGAATGCTGGANGGCTGCATCTGAGTGAGAATGGGCAACTGGTCACGAAGGACAAGGCTAAGGCCACATTCACCTTGAGCTTTAATGGTAAGATCAGCCTTCCAAAGCAAAATTCAAATTAAAGATGTCAAAACCAGGTTTTGCTGTATCTACAATATATATATGTGTGCATCTGAGAGAATGCTGGAACTTCTGCGACATACCTGCTTCCTGCAGTTTTCTGGAAGGAGAAGGTGGACAAGCCAACAATGCATTAGTAACAGTTAAATTAAAAGCAGCAGCAACTCCTGTTTACTCTATGTTAACATACTTTATTTTTCAGTATCAGTTACATGCTCTAAATAGAAGGTAAAAGAATATGACTACAATGTACTGATGTAGACTAGATCAGCAAAGCTGTCACTACTGGTATTGTTTTCATGACTCTCAGACAAAAACTGGCCAAAACCTTTAGAGTAGCAATGCACAATTCAACCACTTCTGCTATGATTTTAACAAGAGCAAAAATACCTAACAACTTTGCAATGTGTGGGTTAAATCAGGATGACTTTTACCCATTCCTGTCAGGGGAGTGAGTCAGGTGCTCTAACAGGAGGGCAGAAAGTCAGGTCTGATAGAACCTCTTAGATGTCCCCTTTACAAAAACAGGTCTTTAGCCAGTTCAACAGCTGTGCACCCACATGCAGAGTGCTGTCACCATTACATTTTATCCTGTGGAAGGTACAGGTTTAGAGCTCCCAGGCTGCACCACTCAAACTCGGCACAAGAGCCATTCTGCCCTGTCTTGGTTTTGTGTCTCCTTGAGAATTTTGTCCTGATTTTGACAGTTTATGCCTTACCAGTACTACTCCTTGCACTTAGGAAGTGGGCTAAGGCTGCAATCCCTCATCTTTACTTACAGGAGAGAAGTATTACATTATTGTGCTTGTTTTTCAGAATTTATTTTTCCAGAAATCAACCAGAGTCGCAAATTGCAGAACAGCCAGGGAAGAAGAGCTTCAAAATGAAAGAATTTTCTATCATCCTTCAACAGCTGTTAGGGTTCCCCCTCAATAAATGCAGAATAACAGTATGAAATGGGCTACTTATAAGTTAGTGTACTCATTCTAATGGCACAGATCTTATGATTTTCACTACAAAATCTCCCTCTAGAGTTGCTGGTTACTACAGTAAGACAGTTACTGCCCCAGTTAACAGCCCACTGCCTACAGCATATAATTAGATCTTCTACATCTTATGTGCTCTTTTAATTTACAGGTGGTAAGGTACAGATATGCCATGGAATCCTAATGGCATTTTCCCACTTCTGCTCACATTCTTTATCTCAGTCTTGATATGCAATACATTAAGCTTAGTAAAAAATGTTCTTTGGTTTGTGTACTTAACACTGAGTAAGTATTTTAACAATAATTTTTAATGAATTCTCTGCTNGAACTGAAACAAACTTTTATTGCAGCAGTGAACTCTGAAAATACTTCAAAAACAGTGGTTCTGTACATTATGAAGTATCAATGCAGCAATAGCTGTCAGTTAAGGAACCTGGACCACTCTATACAAATGCAGAAAAGCTTTTAGCACTATCAAGATAGACACTCTCAGTCTGTTACAACATTCCCGGGTGCTTCATTGGTAAATTTCAGCCTTAGAGCTTCTTTGTCCTTTAAATGGTGAAAATTAGCACATAGAATAGCAGCCTCCAAAGAAAGGAAATACAGAAGCAATTGAGGAAATTTAGTGATAAAGGTGAACAGTTAGGCAAGAATAGAAATGCTTCAGTGATGCTAAAATACTAAAAGAAAGGGTTCAACTGGCCTTACAGCAACTGTAACAGGTTTCCAACTAAAACAGCACTCAGCCCTTTCTGACACACTGACCAGTACGCTCAATAAACCTCTTATTTTGGCTGCATTTTGGGTTTTGCTTGTATTTGTTTTGTTGGTTTTTTTTCCTTTATTCAGGGGAATGAACCACCTCATCTTGAGTTTCAGTACCTACAAAAACTGAAATCTTCACACAGTTAGTTGCTATGGAAATAGTATTTTAACACTGGACATCTGTTGGTACAAAATTAAGGAACAACTTAACAAAATGAGCTCTTATTTCTCAGAATTACTTGCTTAGGAGACACATGGACTAAGCACAAGGCTCAGACAGAGAACTTGTTGGGGATTAGTCCAAGGACTACCTCCATAAAAAGGAACACTTAACTTCCCTAGAAAATGTCAGACAGTGTCCCACTTGTCTATGTGCCCCCAAATAATTATGACTGGTATCTACCCAGACTGATTAAACTCTTGGGAAACGTATCAGTTTGAATTTGATACTCTCTCCAAAAAAACCCAACAAACTAACCCCATAACACCTACACTTCTCTTCAGTCTCTAAGTTTGAGGGACGGATTATTCTTAAAAAGAAAACTAATATTAAAAAAAAAAAAAAACCAAACAAACTATGCTGTACTTGTTCCTGATCTATATAATACAGCCTATGTCTCTAAGAACATTAACAGATAGATAAATTTGCCACAGTATTTCTTTCAACACATTTTACATAAAATCTGCTTTTTTGCCTTGAAAGACCACTCAAATTTTTCATGGCTAAAACTGAAATATTACAGCAAACTTCTGGGAAACTTTTTTTTAATTTATTCCCCTAGAAAATTCCCTTCACACGTTCAATGCTTTCCCCCCTGCATCAGTTTTTGAAGCAAGACTGTTACACACTGAAATTCCATCTTCTACATGCAGAAGATGGGAAGGTTATTGAAGAAGAAATAAAGCCAAAAGTTCAAGTTTTTTAGTGACACTGGTCACTAAAGAATTCTTCTAATTCAATTATATTGAGTAATCAATCTTGAATTTGCATTCCATTCATTAAGAAATACAACTAGCACAGCATGCAGTTTTAAAGATGTGACTGTCAGGTCTCTTCAAAATAAGTCTTCCTGTAGATACTGAACAAGATTTTTTATCTTCTTTAAATCATTCTGACAAGAACTCCAACTGTCAAGGTTTGCACAGAACATGAAAAACTGCTATCTGGAAAAACTACTAGTTATCTTAGGGAAACAGAGAAAATTAGAATTTACAGCTGTCCTGGATGTGAAAGAGATTTTCAGTTACTGAAAGACTTGGATAGACCAGTTGCACT
The DNA here is from genome assembly GCA_013400855.1 of Buphagus erythrorhynchus. Taxonomy (NCBI): domain Eukaryota; kingdom Metazoa; phylum Chordata; class Aves; order Passeriformes; family Sturnidae; genus Buphagus; species Buphagus erythrorhynchus. Next base: position 10,214 of record VZTT01005600.1, on the reverse strand, counting down.
TCTCAGCAATCGAATAGCTCCTCTTCCTTGTACAACACTTGTTCCATAAGGGAAGGTCTTCATACCACATGGAGAACCACCTATTAAATTAAATACAGTTTGCACATCAAATCAGCCTTTAAAGCTTGCATAAATGGAATTGTTCTTCATATGCTGTGGAGCTGTACCTATTCAATGGCTCTGATACAAAAAGTCAGGCAGGTCGTGTCCACCACAAACACCAAGACCATAAGATCACAATTTCCAGATGGAACAGAGTTTAATTCAGCATGAATCTTATATGCAAGAAATTAAGCTGCAAACTCAGAATTATTACAGTTATTTATTCTGCAAACCTGATTCTGTTCCTTTAAAGGTTAGCTATGAAATGCCCAGATGAACTGAGCTCAGAGGCCTTCTAGTAAACAAATCTTTTCTGCAAAAAGAGACTTTTAAGAGACAAGTCTTTTAACTGAGTTGTGACAGAACACTTGCAACAAGGACCAGCTCAGTCTGTACATACAATGATTTAAGAGCATGGAGAGTATTTTAAACATGGCCTTGTCTCAAGGCACCTGGGCATGGGAATGGCTTCATGCAACAGAAAAGCATAAATTGGAGAGCAACATTTCTAAGAAAAACTGAATTTTGAGAGATGTTTTTGACCCTAAGATTCTGTCCAGTAAGAAAAGGCCAGCTCTTCATGCTTGAGTCTTCAGAAATTCAATGACAGCCAGACACAAGAATAAGCACAGCTCACACAGAGCTGTGCACCACCTACAGGCAACATCTGAGCCCAGAAATTTTAAAAAGCAACAACTGGATTAAGTTTAAAGATCTCTTTCTGCTTAAAAAACCATGAAAGTTTCAAACTCACTATTAGAAGGGAAAAACTCTTGATCTTGTCTGGGAGAACTCAAAGGTTTGTCACATCCAGAACTCTCAGGTTTCATTTTCTGTATGGAAAAATAAATATTCAAAATAAGGTACATGTATCTCCTATCTCCTAACATGAAATACCTACCACTATCCATCAAACCTATGAATCATGGACAAAACCCTGCAAGTTCATCAGTCTGCCCAACATATGTCACAAAACACAGCATCCAAAGACAAAACAGCTCACCTGAAATTGGCAACTGGAAATAAATCAGGATATCAATGGAAAGAATCTGACCTGGATACGCCCAGCATCCAGCTTCACAATCCTGGTATTTGTGCTTTGATGACAACCAGAGTCTTGCAGAGGAAGGTGAGCTGCTGTTAGTGGGACTCCATACACACTAGCAAAGGATTTACTGATGCAGTAACTTGACCAAGAAAAAAGGAAAACAAGAAAAGTTTGGCTAAGAGGGCTGGAATGCTGATGTGTGGAAGCACAGCATTTTATTATTTATTTTATTTCAACTGGCAAACAAGAGCAGCCAAAGCCTGAGATGCACAGAACAGATACCAGAGGGCAGAAGGACTTTATGGCTGCATCCCTGCATCCTTCCAAGACCACCAGTCTGTTGTACAACTACACATGAAATAAACACAAACTGCTCCCCCACATTATCAAATGCAGCACTTAGAAGTGTGAAAAGCAACTTTTTTTTTTTTGGGGGCATAGCAGTCCACAATGAGTTTGGTGAATGAAAGACTATTTATTATTGTCTCTCTAAGTGCTACCACTGCTGTCAACAGAGATCATAAATGGCATTTCCTTGTTTCCCAACTATTTACTTTTCCTTTCTTCTCACCAAAAGGATTACAGAACCTTATGTATCTACATTGTATGTCAGGCAGTATAGAAGTTTCCAAAATAGAGATATGCCAGAGCATACTGAGAATGCCTCTGAAGTCAAACAGTGAATTCTAATGTAATTAACACTTTTCTCACCACTGCAATGCTAACAAAATAAAAGCCATCATGACGGAGACAACTCCTCAGCAACACTCACCCCATTTTCTTACAGGATGCCAGAGCACAGCAGATGATATCATTCTCCTCATGCCACTTGCACCTACACAAAATGAAGTTCAGGCTTATTTCAGAAGCACCTACATTGTTAAACAACAAGAACAGTTGGTCTGGCCAGATGAACAGGAACAAATATTAAAAATGGTGTATTTTTGTTGCAGTGACCACGTAGTACCTTTATAATTCCACAGAGTTCAATAGCTTTGCCCTAAGTAGTTTATGCAGAGTTTAAAGGTCTGCTTATCAAGCAATCTGCTTCATGCAGAGATGGGGGGCAAGGAGAAATGAGAACCCTAAGAGACAAATGGAATTTAAACCATTTGAACCATTCCAAGTTTCCCATTAATGTGAAATAGTTCCTCACAGCATAAACATCCTCACTTTCCTCTCCAAATGTATGTTTTAAAGTACATTCTTTCATCCTCCTTAAGGTCTCTCTCTAGGGTGAGGACACTCATGGAAGCAGAAAACTGACTATAAAAAGACAAAGTGACAATGATGAACCCAATGGATCTTAAAATCCATATTCCAAGTACGCTGCCAAGAATAACTTACATGGTTTTTTAAAACCTACTGAAATTTAAGATCGAATTACTGGTTCTTTTCTTAAATTAGTAGCAGAGGAAGCACTGGAGTCCATTTCTAAATTAACTGCATAATCACCCAATATGCTCCTGCAACACTGCAAGCAAATAGTATTTTTTGTACCAACACAGAAGAATTTGAAAGCAGGCACATTTACACAAAGAACCACCCAACACACCTGGTATTACTGGAGAAATCCCACAGGCAGACATCCAGTTTTCTATACACCCAGATCTCGGATGGCTCCTTCTGGTATTTCTTCTGGTACAGTTTCATTATTAGGTCTTCTATAGCAAAAAGCTCCCAGTGGCTCTCAATGCCTACAGTTCAGTGAAAATCCAGGCCAGGAGAAGAGGAGTCACTGAATATCCTGCTCAGCTCATTGCTCAGTCAGTCCCTGATTCACTGTCCAGCCTCTCATCACCACATCAAAGTTCAAAGATATTCCACCAGTGGTTTTAATGAAACTGTCTTCCTAGAAAGTGGTGGGAGATAGGAAGAAGAAGGAGCATGCAAAGCAGTTTTAGCTGTCAGCACCAGCTTTTATGAAAACTTTGAGACACGCTTTACAGACAAATACAGCTGTCCATGATTACACAGCCCTTATTTCTGGGGGTAGGAGGGGAAAAGGATGGAAAAAAATGACCCATTTCCTACCTGTTATGCTGGTCATTCGACCAAGACACCAGTTAATTCGGAATTTGTCATTAGACTGGAGGGAAAAAAGACTTCTGTCATCTCAACAGAGTACAGCATAAAATTCTGACACTTCCATGACTTCTGACTAGGTCTGCAAATGTCACCTCCAAACCAAAACTGTCTGTGGCACTGAATGCAATCTCCCTGACAACTATCTTGAAGAGGAAACAAATTTCATGCATAATTCTTCAGAGCCCTCTATTTATGGATGGAGCCCAAGATCTTGTCCCTTCCTACTTTTTGAAGATTAGGATGAGGTTTGAATTTAATTGAACCATAATATACCTGTTATGAAACTTAAACACCTCTGAATCCTAACATTTTATTCTGTTCCCTGGAAAATGAAACTTGAGCAAAAATTTAAGACACGTGCTGTTCTCATGGGGAAAAGAGTCACAAAAACGTAAAAATATCCTTTCAGAAAAGCAAGATTTATGACTATTATTGAGCACATCCAATTTAAGTCAAATCTTAGGAGCCCTTAACCAAAGTCATAACAATGTCAGAGAACAATAGACCCTGCTCATCAGTAGATTAGAGCCAGAAGTGCAGGCTGAAAATAAGAAGGCAGAAAATTAGGTCTCTGCTTTATAAAGTGGTTGGCTTCTAGAGGCCATTTTTTTTCCGCATGGAACTGGGACACTTTGGAAAAAGTGTCTCTCCCCACTTATATGCACAATGATAGGTTTTAGAATGAAGTATCCCCTTAGTCATCCAATGGGAGTGAAAGCAGAAGCTGAGACTTTGACCTTGACCATACCCTGCAGAAGAAGCGAGGCTGAGCACCTCTGGCTGGCTGGGCAAACTCAAGGAGTTCCCGTAGGACAACTGCGTAACAAGAACGAGGAAGGTGAAATCCAGATATAGGGATCTTATGGGTTTCATCACCTAATGGAGGGGGGAAGGGGCACAGGAAGAAAAGAAACCCACAAAACAACAAAAAACCACAAAGTTGTGAGAAGTCCAGTTTCCTTAAGAGATCACCAACACACACACTCCTCCTCTCCACAGGCAGGGTGTGTGTTTAAGCTACCAAAACCTTGCTTTTGTCAGCAGCTCTGGGCTGTGGGCAAACACTCACACTCCTGTCCCTTTTAAAAGGCCATTATCCAAGTACTAGATGTAGGAAAACAGGGCCAAGTTTGTTCCCTCTGTACACAAGGAGAGGAAATGTCCTAATAGAAACAAACTAGAGACTATAAACATTACTGAGAGTCACAAAGGAAACAGGCAGGCCAAGCCAGACACAACAATGATTTAGATATTTTAATTTTGTTAATATATGCCAAGCTGCTAAATGTAACTTTTAAATATAAAGCAGTATCTTTTAGTTACCCTGTTGTTAATTACCAGTTCATGCTGAAGACACACAAGAGCTACCAAGACTTAGAAAACACTTGGATACACTCTGATAAGCTGAGTCTAAAACTGCACACCTTTGCACACCATTCTTTTTCTCCATTAATACTCACCAGCAGCCTGGCAGTGGTACCGAAAACCACGTGGTGGTACTTCTGCAAAAAAAGAGGAGAAAATACCATCATCATCCAACACCACCAAGTAGAGATCCTTAACTCTCAACTATACACCTCAGCTTCACATACAGAAAGCAACAGCTTCACCTTCCCTTGTGGCCTTGTAAAAGTACCACAAGTACTTCTGGAAAAGTTATTTTCAGTTAGATGCATTTTAAAAGAAGTGCATTGTAGAGTGTGTTTAGGTCCAATTGAGAGAAACATTCATTGACATGAAATATAAAGCACAAATGTGCAGGTTCCCCTGGATTTAGCCTACACTCTTTGGAGTTACATGAAGTTCTGACACCAATTCTCTTCAGAAACAAGCCCAGCACTGCTCTGATATTTTAAGAAGTCTGACCATCTATAAGCAAAGAAATAAACTTGTCTTAACACCAGCAATCTAGCCTGGGCAGCAGTGACTCCAGAAAGCCTCCCTCTTACCCCAGTACCTCTCTCTGACTTTATTGGAACTCACCTGGATCTATGAAGTGGTGGAAATCAGCCATGATTCCATCTTGTAGGGAGTATCTGACACACCCAATCTCACAGGGAAGGAAGCGCTGCTCGCAGTGGGGTGGCAGCTTCCCATAGCTGTAAATGTCCAGGAAGTAGAAGATGTCTGCAACCATATCTGAAAGAAAAAGAACAAAACCATCTTCAGACAAGCCACCAGAGGTTACAGAAGCCATGCTGGTCTCACCTCATCCAGGGAAAGCTTTGGTGAACTTTCTCCTATGACTGGGTGAAGTAGGGGAACAACCAAGCAAAACACACAGCTCTTCCTCTGTATCCAACATGAGAAGATAACACTTATGCAGAATTCAGGCACGTTGGTAGTGCTGATACACCTTCCAGAGATCCTACTGTGTGTAGAGATTGGGCAAAAAACCCAACAAATACAAGCAACTTAAAAAAAAAAAAAAAGCCAACCTCCAAACCCACAAAGTGTTAAGAGGCCTGCAATCCAACAGGAACTATTATTCTTTTTAAGGATAGGTCTCTTTGCCCTTTCAGAAAAAAAGGTTAGGGAAAAACCAAATCAGTAGTTGCAAAACAGCCTCACAAGCTAAATTTGGCAACTTACACCACTTAAATGAGTTGGTAGTAATCCTGTGGGGCAAGAAGATGAGAACTCTGCTACTAAAAGGAATGCTTCTCCTCCACCAAATGAGCTCCCAAAGAAAGCAGCCAAGAATACCCAATACAAATGTTAAGAAATGGATTTTTCACTTACTAATTAAAAAGTATCCAAGTATGACAAATATTTTACAATACACCTTAATCCTTCTCTTCATGACTGTCACAATGTCCTCAGTAAAATTTAACATAGCTATTTAATCCTTACTCTAAACTTCTGCCCCTCATCAAAAAAAATCCTACTTGCTCTACTAGAGATGTGTAACTGTCTTCACACATAAATAATTCTGAATGACAGACTTTAGGACATTTAACACCAGTTGCCCTGAGCCTGAAAAGGTCATACTCCCTTATGTGGGTCTTAAACTGTACCAGCTGGGGGGTGATAGGAAAGACACCTCTCCTACCTTATGAATAAATGGATATAGGTCCAAGGAACCATACAGAACTTTAACTCAGAAATATTAAGAGCAGCACCATGAAATGTATCTCAATTATCCTTTATCATTATGCCTCTCATTCAGCTGAAAGATCAATTGTGTCAACTCAAGCCAGCATGATCAGCCCAATCAAATCTGCATCACAATGACAGGGGAGCATGACCCCTGGCACAGAGGGCACTAATAAGCATTTCACTTTTTATAGAGCTACTGTTCTTGCTCCCCCATAACCATGACAACATGAAAACAGTTCAAGAGAGTGAAGTAAAAAGCTGGAGCTGAGACTTAACCACACAGCAGATACAGCTGATATGAACTGGCTTCTTGACTTACCTTGCAAGCACCACCTTTCATCATTTTCCACAGTAATAAAATAGTCATTGGGTACAAGATTACAAATGTGTTCACTACCCAACTCTAATTAGAACAACCATTTGAAGACAGGGTACAGGCTAGAAAGGTTTAGTTTTTGAGAGCTCTTTCAATAAAGAAGCAAGTCAGGATATTATAAGGACACTGACAAAGTGCATATTCCCTTTTTCATTCTCCCAAAAAGGTCAGGCCCTTGTTTTATTTAATACCTCTATCATACAAATTTTGAACTTTGACATCTCACAATTCTTAACCCTTTGAAATCAGTACAAGTATTCTTTTATGCTGAACTTGGATTAGGCCTTGTCAAATCATAAATGCAGGACTTGAAAAATTACCTTTCCCTTAAAAACCTCGAAAAAACTATTAGGAAACTGCTAGTGGCTATACTCCCATTGAGCTAAAAAACAGAGGATAGAATTCTTGGAGGTTGGGAGTGGAACAGTATTTTCCCTGGTATCCCTCTACTTTTTACAGCAGCAACCCAGTAGTGTAAAACATCTGACACATACGGCTTTTAGCAAAATGTAAACAGTCTTTGTACAGGTACCACTGAGAATATCCTCAAAGGGCAAGCTCTCATCTACCAGGATCACCTGCTTTAAAATCACCATACCCTGATCATTCTTCCAAGACAGAGCAGAGACATCTGGCAGAAGAGTAACACTGGGCACCTTTGTGGTCAGAGGAGCAGGAACTGGATCAGGCATATTAAAAGTCTGGAAAAGATGAGAAAGTTTGAAAAAAAAAAAAACAGCAAAAGTCTTCTCGCCCCAAATAAAGTCACTCAGCTCCTTATATCAAAGGAAAATGCAATATCCATTACTAGCTGTGGTTAGCTGGAAAAGTTTATGTATAAAGTGCCTGTATACTTGCAGGTCAGGAAGGCAAGATTTCTCTCCAGTACCTTTGTCAACCCATTACAGTTTTAAAGAACTACAGCTAAATTTACAAAATGTAATACAAAAAAAAGAAAGTTCAACCATTTAGGTTCAACCACTTGTCAGAGGCAAGGAACTCTTCAAACTGGAATTTAAAACTTTTATCCATAAGTTTTATGAAAAAAGCACCTGGCACATATGTTAGTTGTCTTTGACTAGGAAACAAGTTCATGAAAAGCTGATAAAGCCTTAAGGAAGTCATTGCATTGCTCTGAAAATCCATTCGTGAACAATAAGCTTTTAAAAGGATGGGAAAAGAAACCTGGCAGCCTTACAGAATCTGATCATTCAAAGCCAAATTGGGAATAACATCCACACCCAGGTACACTGATTGAGGATAACCATCTTAGCCAAAGTTAACTGGTTATCAGTTTGAAGTATTTAAAATAACATGAGGAATTATTCTCTAAGGAATGAGGAATTATTATCTAAGTAAGCTCTGGCCACCTCCAAAACAGGAACATGAGCTTTCACTACACAAAGTGACCATGGTTGTCTGTGTACAGGGCTGGGATTAATAAAATGAGAGCACATAATCTCATATATCCATATTTGCCTATTTCCACTGACACAGTAAGGATGGTGATCTTTATTAGGGTAAAGCAATTATTCCTCTCCCTGATTACAATCTCCTAAAATGCTAACTTGTGGAAGGAAACACAGAAGTCTCCATTTGTGACTTACTTGCCATTTCACTTAGTTCTCTTTGACATATAAAAATGGAGTTTCATTAATTACACATGCTCAGCCTGCTAAACGACACAACAATGTTTAAACATTTTAAATAGCTTTATCCCAGACAGGCAGGCCCCCAAAACCAGAAAGCATTGCCTAACACCTCCTTTCTAGTCTAGACTGACTAATTTAACTAATCCATTTTTACTAGTACTCCAAACTACTATCATCCTGTCATTCCCTCTGTCACTACTTAAGTGTTTTGGAGTCCTGGAATTTATCCTCACCATTAATTCATAGTTCACAATCATTATCTAGTAACAGAGGCATTAAGAATTAAATGCAGTATTATCCATTTACTCAGTCAGTAAACGTGACTTTCTTTCCTTGGAAACACAAGTTTTTATGCTACCAAAAAATACTGAAATGAAATAAACTGACACCTCACATAATTCAAACTCTTAAGTAACTCTGCTTCAAGGAAGTACTAGGAGAGGAAAAGAGACAGAAACAAACAAAGAGGACAAACACCTTTTCAAGGCAGTAAATAGCAGAAATTATCTGTTTAGCACCATTTCCGACCACAACCATACACACTTAACTGTTTACTTCTACATTGTTCTCCGCAACAGTGTTACTACTCTGTCCCATATCCAACCAACCTAAAAATATTGGCAGGGTGTAATTATTCTATTTGTGCATAGGCCACAACATTTTATTGACCTGGTTGACCACACAGCTGAAGAACAACGAATCAGCTGCTTCTAGGATGTGCTTTCAATGCCACCAAACAAGAACTGCCTAAACCAACGACACCCACAAAGCAATAGCAACATGAACCTCTGACAAGAAGTAACACCAACTTACAGTATAAGTTAAAAAAAAATTAAGACAGGCACCGCAAAATACTGTTAAAGCTAGGGTGTTAGAGAACTACATTTTACTTGGTAAAAGAACCCAAAGGAACAAGTTGTGATGGTTTAAAGAGGTATCAAGTATTTTCACCCTCGATTCAAACCAGAACAATTATCTCCATAACCCACATAATGGCATGTACTAGTACTGCAGCCATAGCCTCCAGATTTAACTGGAGGATGTGGAGAGGATGTGAAACTTCCAGAGCATCCTATGGAACTGACCACACAGAACCCAATATCGTTTACTCCTCCCTCTTACTGAGGGTGTTCCATTCTCAGCATTTACCTCCTTTACTGTCTTCTGAGACCGCTTCTTGCTACTCCATTTACGAGCCTTCTCTGCATACACTGTCTTCTCTTCCTCTGCCAGGGACTTGAAGGAAAATCAGCTATTATAAAAAGGTTTCTACAACTTCCTTCTAGCAGTCTCACACACCAACAAACTCCACGTGTAAGAAACCACCCCTGCACCTCCAAAGGACATTATCGATGGCTGCCAAACCTGACTCAAGCCCTCCCAGTCGCTTTTTTGGTAACAAGCCCGTAACCCACGAATACAAACACGCAGCAAGGCGAAGGTGAAACACCTCCGAGTGAGGGCAAGGCACAAACAAGAGACCTGCTGGAACTACTCCTGCCAGCCAGGGATGCCACCACCCCACCCTCGGCACAAGAACCGCAGCTGAGGGGAGGACGGCACGGCCACCTGAGGCCGCACAGGGCAGCCATGTGAAATAGCTCCGAGCCGCCTGCCAGCCCACCCTCAGGAAAGGCCCCGCCGCCATCCCGCCCTCACCTCCCATACCTGGGAGCAGTAAGGGACGGCGTCCGCCATGTGGGCCACGGGCAGCCCGCGCCGCTCCAGCTCGGGCAGCTGGTCGTGCACGAACCAGGAAAAGGCGCTGCGGCAGCCGCCTCGCAGAGCCATGGCCTCGCCGAAGGGCGCTGCCCCCACGCGGCGGCAGCGCGGCCCCTCATGCGGGGCG
>VZTT01005597.1:6812-29302 GCA_013400855.1 Buphagus erythrorhynchus | reverse complement strand
TACTTGTTTGTTTCAGGTGATTGAAGAATGAGTTTACCCTTATCTAAACTCAGCAGTTTGACTTTCAGTCCAAAGTCCCAGATGGGTATCTTCAGGGAGGCTTCTTTGGTTGCAGTTTCTTTAAACAGTTTTTGTTATAATGATCAAAGCTTTATACCAATGTTTGAGGCATGAACTATTTCAGTCTCTGACAAATTATAGTGAAGAAAATTTGTCCAACCATTGAGTACCAGAGTATCTCCAAAAGCCACTCAACTTGCTAAAATAATTCCTTTCTTAACAGGGTTGGGATAAGCTCCCTCAAGAGAAGGGGCAATACTTTTTCTATTTTTTTTTTGTTTAATACATTCAACACTCAGTCTTTGCAAACAGGGAGGGCAAACCATTGAGTATAAGATCACCTATGCACAAATGAATAAATAAAAATTTATCAATGGAAAAGTGATGTTGTTTCAGTCTGTACAGGTGAGGGCTCACACAGGTTTTCCTTTGCTATTATATGGCATGAAATGGATGAGATGTGTAAGGTTACTGCCATTACAAAAATAATAAACTAAAACCTTGGACATTATCATAGCCAAACAAATTATGACTGAGTACATGAGCTCCTGTTCAAAGGTGACAGTGACAACAAAGGTACCCTGCTGAACTCTTCACTGTAAATTGTGGGCCTGGAATAGAGAATAAAAATGATACTGACTTCCAAATAATTCCTATCTCCATAGCTACAGCCAGCTCCCCTGTCCTTTTCTTGAAAGACCTGTGACACCATTCAGAGAAACAGAAGGTTCCAGAAACATTTGTTCTGAACAAATACTTTACTTTTTTCCTTTGTCTATCTCTTATGGCACTGCATTGTGCACTAGTGTTGTGTTAGGCAAGAAATACATCGAATGTTTGGCCTGCAATTAAAAATGTCAGGTGGCTCAAGTTCCATCTCTTTGAAGCTAAAAACCTCTAGGAGAGTTACTGCTACAAAAGCCAACAAAAGGTTCCTCATTTATTTAAATTCATTGTTTTACTCTTCGTAGTTCAGTAGGATCCTCATTAATGTAATTGCTGGCAACTGATTATCAGGGGTAAAATAATTAATGAATATAGCTATTTAACACATTCAGCTTTTTTGCCCTGACACGTAGGGTCCAAGTCTGCTCTCAGGCTCTCTGATAAAATCCAGTGGATTTTGGTAGGATTCTATTGACTTTGTATTCTTGTTAATAATAAAACATTTTTAGTTTGCAGTTTGCTCACCTGAAGTATTTACTTCTTTTTCTGATGATTTTTTGACCGTTTTGTGTAACTTCCTTAGTTAAGCTTGTTAGAAACACTCAGTGAGATTCACTCTGAATTTAAATAATGCTTCCAGACTTTTCATGTAATAATTACTTCTTTTTAGGTAATTCATGTGAGTAATCCTAGTAAAACAAATTCATCCCCTGCAAGCCTGCAAGCCAATGCATCTGCCTCTGTTCTGACTAGATTCTTTACATTCTTTGGTCTTCTAAAAAGAGATTGAGTTTTACTACATGACAAAGAAACATCTCCTATACACCCTGCAGTGCATAAAGGAAACAGGTGCTATTCATGTAAAGTTAGCAAAACTTGTCCCCCAAACTTTACAATTGAGATCTCTCTATCTGGTGTTCCCTGCATTTGTTCAACACTGCCTTTCTTTTTTTTCCTGAAAAAAGAAAATCTTCTACCTCTTATTAGTTGCCCTAGAAAAAAGCATTTCCCAAGGCTATTCATTCAAAATTGGAAGTTGAGGGATAGCTGTGCATTAGACAGCTTCATGAACTCTGGCTTTTCACCTCTGACAGTAAAAGTGTAAAACCTTTGTTGATCATAGGTGCAGGGGGATTATAGGTGTAGGGAAGGCAGCTCTGATTTCTAGTCCATCCACTTAATTTCCTAATGATTTGTGTAGGTGGCTTTGAAAGCCTAGTGCTAGGTTGTGTTAATGTCTATGGTGCATAGGTGTGCATACAAGCATGAGGAAGAAATGGATCCTTCATTCTGGAACATCGTTCGGAATTCCCTAAAAGCACAGCAGCAGCTATCAGGGAGTTGTGTCAAATATCAGGGTTCACCTAACAATAAAAAATAAAATAGTGGATTGTGTTGTGGGGAGATAGAAAAAGAATGTTTTACCCCAAGGTTAAAGAAATTTCAGCATCCATGAAGGGTAATCTTAGTTCAGTGCTGAAGAGGTTGTCAGAGAGAAATATAATCAGTGAATGTCTTAATGTACTAAAGAGGCTGAATATTTATTACATTTAGAAAGCAGTTTTGCTTCACATTTAAAATCTCTGCCATGATCTAAGGTAAATCTAATCTCTCAGTAGTAACAATGAATCCACAAAGACTCTCTCCACACATCTACTGCAAAGCTTGTTCTTCTTTGTATACACTCATTGTAACTGCATCTTTTCTGACAATTAAGAGGGACAAAACCTGGTCCACACCAGCAAAATTATATTCTCTGGTGCCAATCAACCCAACTCCCGCATTTTATCAACACTCAGGAATGATTTGCAAATTAAATTAATTGTGTTTGGAAATCACCTTATACAGAAAAGTGTCCTTGAGTTTATGTCTCAAATCAATCCTTATGCACGCACCTGAGAGAGGCAATGATTTTTACAAATGGCCAAGAATTTGAACCCAGCCTCAAATTTCAATTGCTTATATGTATGTTGTTCTTAGCTTCTGGTGTAAGATTTGAAAATAATCCAATTACATTTCTTCAGGAAATGGCATGGCATTATTTGGCTTCCTATATGTGTGTGCACATCTGCGTGTGCCTCCTTGTGTGTGCTCTCTGGAAAGCAAAAGCAAACATTTCAAAGGAACAAAAGATAGTGTAAAGAAAAGAAGCATATTTCTTGTTAGAAGTATACCGATTAGGAACATTAAAATCCAATAATATTAATTATAGCCTGACTCATTGCAAAAACAAAAGTTCCATCATTTCTGCTGAACACTTTATTTTCTACAAATATGCCCATGGTGTTGAAGGTCTGCTGGTCAAGGTGAGAAAGTTGAAATGTCTGTTTTGAGTTAATAGCCACTGCCTTTCACTAACAAAAGTAAATTTGTTTCTAAAGGAAAGTCATTATTAATATTTTAATCCTTTCAAAGGATCTATGCAAATTTGCTTTACATACTGTTCACTGGAACATCAGTCTCAAAATAATTCACAAACATGAAAGAAAGAAGAAAAAAAGAAAGAAAGAAAGAACAATCACATCATGTTCCTTTCAAACATTTGACAACATCCTTGCCCTGCAAACTTTCTCCATGCCTTTTCTTTTCCCCAAAGACATCATAAAGCAAGACAGATGAAGCAGGATTATCTCTGCTATCAGAGAGATCTTGTTTTACAGCCTATGATCAAACAGCCTATGATCAAACTTGCATGCAAATAGCAAAGGGGGGAAAATTACTAATAATGACCCACCTCTCCACCCCAGCATTTTGGTTAAATAGTAGCAGATATGACATGCACAAAATAACTTTTTCCCTTTAGGGTTGTCTATATACTTTCAGTTGATTATAGACGTGATCACCCAGTTGTAACAAAAAGCATGTTCCTATACTGACCAAACACAGAAAATTTTAATGTATAGAAACAGTCGTGGTACAGTTCATCTTGTCTCACTGGGGAAAAAGGAAGCAGCGTCAGGCTCTTTTCTAGGATTATTAATATTACTAGGAGGGGAGAGATTACTTCCTAAAAAGACACTTGTCAGGCATGTCCTCAGAGGCTTCACACCACTCTTTTGAAAGCAATGGTTGGTGGGACCTTCACACATTGGGACCTACATTTAGCAAAGGCCATCTGGTTGGTTAACACTCGAGGCTCACAATTGAACTGGCCCTGCCCAAACAAAACTCCACAAACTGCAGAAGGGGAGGTGCTCCGGGGTCACTGGTGGTCACAGATGCCATCTGTCCTATAAATTGGGGTGATATCTGTTTGACTGGAGATAGACATATGTGCAGTTGCTTCCTTTCACACAGTTTTCCACAGGGGGAATTTTTGTCTGGATGCACTAATCAGGATGTGGGAACCAGATCTCCTCTCTGCTAGGCCTGGTATTAGTGCCATCCTGGAACAAATGTCTCCGTTCTGTGTTCATCTCAAGTTCCCACTGTGGTGGCTTATCTTACAGCAAGTTCCTCCTGGGGCCTTGAGTGTTTGAGACAAGTAAGTGTGTCCTTTACAAGTGGTTGCACTTCAGGCTAACAGGTTTACTTGTTCACAAGCACTTAATCTACTGTAAAAAAAGCAAAGTATCCATTTCTGATGTAGAAGGTGTGTTTGGTATATTCTTTTGTGTCCTTCTACTTCTTTCGCCTTTGTCTCCTGGTCAAATCTTAAGCATCTGTTTAGAATTAAGTGTCCAGATTTTCTTTCTGATAGCACCAGTTTAACACTGCTGACTTCAGAGAAACTGTGTTTTCCCTGAAGCCTTATCACTGGCAGTGCATGATCCCAGCCTTCTGACCCCAGCCCTTACACTATGAGGAGCTTCCTGTGACAAAAACTTCCTGTCAGGAAACATTTCATACAATGGACCTCCATTTGTCTACTGGGCACGGCACCAGGAAAAATACAAAGCAGGAAAGTATTCCCAGTGAGAAACCCAGAACTTTTCTAAGTTTCACCTGAACTGAAATTCTGCTAGCCAAAAGGTAATAGATAGACAGATAGATAGATAAACCCTGCAGTATTCCTTAAACTTTTTATCTGCAATTTTCACTAGCACACCAGAAATTAAACCAGAAGGTAATCTTATTTTTCACAAGACATAAACAAGACATCTCACAATTTATTTTTATTTCGTATTTTCTACAATTTTAGTCCTCAAAGAAGAATAGAGTCACATAGAGAAGACAAGAAATGTGAGACGTTTAAATTCCACAAGAGAAAAAGCAAAAATGCCTTTAAAAGTATATGAAAGGAAACAAAGAAAACAGTTTATGATGGTACAAATTATTGTAAACTGGTCTTGAAATTCCAAGACGTTAACAAAGTCTGTGATTAGACATTACATAGTGATCATGATGACCCATGCCTTGAACAAAGTCCTCAGGTCAAGACTTCTCAGAGCAAGACCTGAAGCAAATTAACTTCCATGTCAAAAGTGGTCACCCTGTCTAGTCTCAACATGTATCAAATAAAGAAAACAAAGTGCACTGCCTAGACAAACCAAGGCAGAAGTTCCTAAAACTGCAATACTAGTGTTACATTTGCTATGGCACCCAAGCTCAATAATGACACACTAAAAAACATGCAGGGAGAGAAATAGTCCTCATCCTTCAGGAAAAAACTACCATACTTCAGTATTTTGGAGAAGTTAGCTCTGTAAAGTAAAAGCAAAAGTAAAAGTTTTTTCACAAGTGGCATTACTGGCTCAAATTAACTCCTTGTACAACTGTTGGATATTGCAGGTGGAGACTATGATCAGCTAAGCCTTAATTTTTATTATTTTAATTTGGACACTGGCCAGATGTGGTAAAACAATTCTGGTAGTTTGCATACACACACAAAAATGTCACAAGGAAAATGTGTTGTGAGGGAGAGAGATCAGAGCTTCCATTACCAACTTATTCCCTTTAAAAGAATTGATTAAGAGATTGGACTGAAAGAAAAAAACAAAAAACAAAAAACCAAAAAAACCAAACCAAAACCAAAACAAAAACAAACAAACAAACAAAAAAAAAACAAACAAAAAAACAAAAACAAACAAACAAAAAAAAAAAAAAAAAAAAAAAAAAAAAAAAAAAAAAAAAAAAAAAAAAAAAAAAAAAAAAAAAAAAAAAGAAAAAAAAAGAAAAAAAACCCAATCCAAATCAAACAGAAACAACCTTCCCCAGAAAACCAAAAATCAAAAAGAAAACCCCCCAAAAAACAAAAAAACAAAACAAAACAAAACAAAACAAAACAAAACAAAAAAGCCCAAACCAGAAAAACCAAATCAGGTTGTAAATTACTTTCAGGTTAGCGCTGATTTTTACAACTGTAGTGCACACTGCTTTCTGGACTTCAGATTTTGTAACCAGTTTCACCATCAGTGCCATTCAAAATAACAGGAACCATAATTCCCTTGTTCCTTTTCCTCTTCTAGTCAAATAATTTATATGAACTGGACAAGGCTGATCCTAACTTGGTGGTGAAACTTATTAAAATGTAAGAACAGCTCATTATTATTAAAAAAAAACTGTACAGCCTAGGTCTGATACCTTGTCTCCTACTGCAGCAATGAGCAGAATAAAAGACTCAGCACCAATGTAATTTACCCCTGGTTATTCTGTTAGCCTCTTATTTTCAGTTCAGGGAACAGATCAGAAATGAACTGCCTTTTCTGCAAGCCCCTGCAGATCTGCCTCCTGAAGACCCTATCCATTTTCTTCTGGAATGAAGCTGAATTTCTTGTGCTTGTATTGGCCTTGAGCAGCAGCTCCAATCTTCCACATGATGCATTGAAATGGAGATACTAATTTTATGGGATTGCTACTCTGCTGGAAGAGTTCCACCTGCTTTCCTCATGTCACTTATATAGTCTGTAGAGCATCCATGTGTCAGTGTAAGTGATCCAAACTGGGATATAAACAGTAACATATTTGAGGTATCCAGAATACTGCAATTTTTCATGGTTTTTTACATCAATGAAAATAAATTCACTACTCTTTTCTTAGAAATTTTACATCTTGATACTTCCTAACCAACAAAAAAGAAGAGTTAGTATTGAGCTGCCTCTGCTGGAAGGGCACTATATTTTATCCAGATCACGAGGGTAAAGACTTTTTGCTGCTACATAGTAATTGAAGCATAACAATTTAACAACATTGATTTTAGTCCACCACAGATTGGCTTTGATTGAAGCAAAAAGAGAAACAAGTTATCTTTGTGTGGTGTCTTTGGGCATGGGAGATTTTAATTAATTTCTTTCTGCATCCCCTTGATAAAACCACTTCATCTCTCTGTGCCTCAGTTTCCTCTCTATAAAAGGATGAATGTCTGTCAGTCTTTACTGTCTCAAACTCAAATAATATCTCAACAATATTACCAATAAATCTGCTGTGGATGCTTGTTGATCAAATAACACACCTATTTCTCTAATCGAGACATCTGGAACCAATCAGCATAAAATCAGACTACATGAATTGCCTTACAAAACAGAGCAGTCCAAAGCAACCTAAAGCCTCCCAGGACAACCTCAGGAGCCTCAGCCCGTGGCACCTGCGCTGCCCCAGCCGAACAGCATTGCACTGCTGCAGCAGCCTTGCGCAGTGACTGAGTTTCCTCTCAGCAGAAAGGAAGCCACTAACAGCAGCAGAGATGGAGTCTGAAATATTAGTTACTCTATCAAACCAACATTTAAGGAGTAGATCACCCTCCTTTCTGCAGCTGGCACTTCCAGGCATTACTGAACATCCACTCTGTTTAGAGAATACATGCTGACAAAGAGGTCGAAATTCAGAGCTGGACAACAGTTTGAATATAAGAGAAAATTTCTTACTGAGAAACACTACATGTCAGGTGCTCACAAAGACATAAACTTCAATGGTTTGTGTTAACCCTACCATGACTTTTAAAATTCATTTCCTCACATCACTTCCTGGCTTTTCCCACACAGATATTTATGTTACTGCTGTTTACTCCTGACACTTACACCTCATCTCACAAAGGTGCCACAAGTCACACCACAACCCCCACAGCCCCAGGAAATTAAACATCTAAAAGGTGTTAAAAGAATCCATGCATCACAGAACAAGAAAATTCTGCAATCGTACTGGGCAATCAATCTCAGACGTCTTTTATCTGTGACTTCAGAAAATACTAAGAATTTAATCTCTAGGCATTTACTTAACTACTGATCACACCTGTGAAACCTCTGGAGTTAAGGGGATATTTAAGAAAGGAAGACAGGCAAGGTGAGCCACACAACTATTTTCTGTGATCCCAAACAATTTAAATAATTTCCTCAGTCTGACATTATTGAACAAAATTGGATTTTCTTGGGGCTGATTTACCATGGCCACAGAGTGAGGATCTAAAACAGGTCTGTATAATGACTTTCACTCCACTCCTTCGAATGCAGGTACATTCTCCAGGAAAATGCATATTCCCATTAACAACCACATTGCAGAAGAAAGAAAAAAACAACATCCACAGCAATTGATACCTTTTGCATCACAGTAACTCATAGTGCAGTAGAAACAGAGCTCAGCTGTCTCGCTGCTGTAACTCCTTATGCATTACCATAGTCTAATGTAGGAGTGGAGGTTTGGAGTGGGCAGTCTCAAAGAGAGACAAAGAAAAGTCATCGATCTTATAGAGGAATATTCTGATGTATTCACTTTTTGCCAGGGAGAAAAAAAAAAAAAAACAAACAAAAAAACCCCCAGAAACAACACCAACCAAAACAAAACAAAAGACAAATAAAGGACAAATACTCTTTCAACCGCGCACTTTACAAGTTTTACTGCAAATGAACGCTAGAGGGAGTCAGAATTTAAGCCAGATCCTGGTTCCAGAGCCGAGCTGGCCGTAGGGGAAAGGAGAAGCACCAATTCTTCCTCTCGCCAGTCCCAAAGAACACACAGTGTAACTTATGCCTATTATTCTGTCTGATGCACAGCCTCCAAGTAGTAAACTCAGTTGCACAGATATTGTCCGAGTCCACTTTTCTAGTCCCTGAGTTAGATCCTTGCTAAACCGCATGTTTTGCAGGGCTGTTTAAAAAGAAATCCAACTACTACTCTTTTTAATTCACATAATTCATAATTTTCAACTGTTATAAAAAGGTTAAATATTGTAATTAAAATGTGTTTCCGGCAAGAAAGTTAATTTCCTTTGTTGAACTGCAACATAAATTTGTTTTCTTTATACTCAAGTACATCTTCAACATAAATGAGTTTTGACATAATCTCAAATAGTCAACAAATTACACATACAAAATATTTTAGACAATGAGTATAATTCACATTGCTCTTTCCAAACAATATCTTCTTAGAGTACTTGTGCAATTCATGGAGCAGAAATGCACAAGACTTCTGCTGGTCCAGTCTAGTCCAGGCATCAAATTTTCACTGACATTTTCAATGACATGTTTCATTGACATTTAGATATCTAACTAGTTTGATAGACTATGTTCTTCTTCATTTAAAAACAGTTTACATGAGATCAAACTTCTTTTGCTGCCCACCTGTTAGTGCAAACTTCTGCAGATTGACTGAAAAATCTTGACATCTGAAATATTATACACAGGAGGAGAATAATATAGAATGATTACAAATACACTGAAACTTTGGATTTAGGAAACACTCCTGACCACAGTACATCTGTCAATCTGTGTCTCTTAGAGCTTCAATTCCTTCTGTTCTGTGTCAGGTAAGCACTCCCAGGAGTTCAGTCTGGTACTGATAGTATATGATGCATGGATCTTTTCTGAGTTTTATCAGCAAAACTATATACATACATAACACAAGTGCCTGCCTGCTTTTTCACCCCTATTCCAGTAAGTGCTATTAGCCTTCAGCTTTAATGAGCAATTCAGCAGAACATACAAAAAAAATCAAGGGAGATTGTAAAATATCATGGTTCTGACCCAGATCAGTGGGAAAGGGGCATGGGCAAGACATTACGTTATTCAAAACCACCTTATGTCACTGCCAGGGGCAGCGAAAAGGGTCTGTTTCTTGCTTACAATGGCATTCTTTTCCAGTTGGGAAAAATGTGGCTGCAGTCAGGTCAGACCGGGCCCTGTAGTAAGCATTCTTGCATGTGAATCATTCTCTCTTTTTTGATATTTTTGTTACTAATACTGTTGCTGTCACTGTTTGTATTTTTATCTCAACCCACAATCTTTGTCTTGTGTGCTCCCAATTCTTCTCTCTGGCCACTCTCCCAGGGCAGGGGGAGCAAGCCAGTGGCAGCTTGGTTTGGAAAATCTCAGCGGGAGAAGTAAATCAGGGAGTACCATTCCTAAATCACAACACAAAGGTAAGAAGTTAAGATCATAAAATAGATGAGGGGGATGAGGGGAAGAATTTACACCTTCTGAGTAGAGCAAAAGTCTCAGGCTGACATTCTGCAAAGACTTCCCAAGAAATTATTTAGTGCTGAGGATAATGCTGCCACTGAATAATGAAGATGTTTGCTCACAGAAATGCTGAAAGGCTGACATCAATCAAAGTTAACTGCAGCATCTCTGCTCATGCTTTGTACTCTGGAGGGCTGCCAACTTGTGCCTCAGATGTACCTGATTATAAGGCCATAGAGGACTGTGATGATGACTGATGTGACACTTGTGTCAGTGTTTGGCTTATGAAGGCATCTCTGGTTTCATCTCTCACCTATTTTTTCTTTCCTTTCTAAATACAGTCTATCCTTTCATTTCTTAATTGGAACTCTAATAAATATGCATATGTCATCAAATTTCAAAAGCCAAATCTTATCACTGAGGCCAATACTGATGGCATTTCCTTTTTCTCTGAGCTAGCTTATCAGGACTCTTTATTCCCTTTTAATAGCCTAATACCTCCTTTGGAGAGGTTAAGGAGCCCAGCTAACTTTGAATCCTTCTTTAAAATGGAATAACCCCACATTCAGCTGATGTGGAATGAGAAGGAAATAAGAATCCCATTCCCTGACCATTACCACATTTACAGTTCAATTCAATTGTTGTAACACTAAGGTTAAATATATAAAAAATGCCCAAACAGCAAAACTTCATTAATGGCACATAATGCCCACAAAGTGCTTGCAGTTATTTATTACATTTTATTAGCTTGCTCTCATATCCCTAGTTCATGCTGAAGGTTAAAGGAAATCTCTAGCATTAGAGAGGATTTGTAGCCAAATGATGTAGAAGGGAAGACTGTAAGAATTGCAGTAAAATGTAAGCTTCATGTAGTTTTGGACACAGGATATGAAGAGTTCCCCAGTGTATGCACCTCACTTGCAGTGTCAGCCTGCAGCAAGACCTCTCCTACTGGGACACTTCACAGCAGCCAAGTAAAGATTCATGGAAAATAAAAAGTAAAGAATTCAGTTTCTTCTTCTGCAGTGGACAAAAGAACAGTAATATAACCCTTGCAGTTCACTGTCTTCCCTTCAGTAAAATAGCATGCCAATATTACATAAACCTGACCCTAGCGTTTTAGTTCTCAAGTTGTTTTCAAATGATCCCATAAGAGAAAAAACCCACATTTCTTTACCCTTAGGATACTTCTCACCTTTCAAATACCTGTTATAAACAATGGAATCAGCATAACTTTGAAAAGGTCCCGGGGTCTTTTGTCAGAGGAGGTTTTAGGGATCGCTATCAGCTTCTCTGTTATAATCACATACCTGTTAAGCCAGTTAGAGAAGAAACAGTTACTGTTATCACAGGAATTTACATTATTTGACTCTCTTTAACACAAAAGGTGCAATAAATACCTCTGAAAAGATTCTTGCTAGGCATTGAGAACTTGGAAATACTGCCTCGAATTGCTTTGTATTTTGTTTGTCTTCTCTGTTAGACTGGGGCATAACTTTCCATGTGTAGGATTATGTCTTCATTTTTTTTCAGTGACAGGGAGTCAGCTGGCAAGCGACTGCATATATGGCACTAAATGTGTCTTTGGCATGGCACCACAGTACCAAGGGGTTGATTAGGAGGTATCTTACGTCTTTTGCTTCAAGTTCAGACCATCTGCTTTGAAAAGCTGCTTTTTTGTCTTGACTGTTTTTATGTCTTCAATTTTTGTTTACATGTGGTGATGAATTTTAAACTTGGGTAAGTGACAGAGACTTGTTTTTCCTTCAAACAGATGCAGAATCAATATATCCCCCATGATGACTAATACAGTCTAACCCTAAAGAGAAGAATTCAGCATGTTCAGAGAGATGCTTGTTGTCTCTCCACCTCAGTAAGTAGAAGTAATTCTACAATACTTCAGAGGAGTCCTCTGAAGATATGACCAGGAGAACCAGAGTAGGACCTAGGTAAGACACAGATCTGCTCCTCAAGAATGCAGAACTATGAAATGAAGTGTGCAAGTGGTAAGGTGGAACCTATGAGTACTCTGTCTAAGCTTATGCATTTCATAATATAGCTGCCTTCTGCAGCTTAGATGGCACAGAATGTCATGAGTGTGTGGTTGCACCTGAATGAGCTGACTTCTCAAATAAAATCACTCAAATAAAATCACTATCATTCACAATCCTCACAGTTACAGATCCCAGCCTTATTGTGATACAGGCCGAAGCAGCATACAGTTGGAGAGACTAGAAGTTACACAAGAATCCTTAACTCACTGAACTGTGTCTTGTCACTTCTTTCTTCCACACTATTCCTACTCCTTACAGTACTTCACTGGCACTTGTCTGGTTCCAAAAGTTGATTTCCAAATGCTGCAGAATACTTGTTCATTATAAAATTTACAACTACAATGGTGAATAAAAAGCTGAGGAGCATTTCAAAAGAAAATGCTGATAGGAGATGTGGGCACATAACTGAACAAGGGGTAGAGACAGGTGAAACTCAAAGACTGACACAAATCTCAATTTAAACAGATACAGAGATATTGGAAAATATGCCACAACCCAGAGTCTTTGACTCTTACTTTTCTTTCAAGTGAGTGTTTAACTCTAATTACATTGGTTGCTATATAAAATCTGCTTGAAAAAACATGGCTCTGCATTAGTTTCAATGAAATAAATTTTGACAAAGAAATGGTTATTACTTGGAATAAATTAGTTTTTCAACTCTGAAAAGGGGGTGGTAAAAACCACAAAAACAAACAACAAATAAAATGCTGAGACAGTTTGGATAGGAGAAAATGCATGAAATGGATAGAACCACTTAATAAATGGGTATGGATGTTAAAAACATAAATGGTCTGTCTATAAAACCAAATTTGAGTCTTAAGAAGAAGACATCTTTTTTCCTTCTGGAGAAATACACTGGTGAACAAAATAGAGGAGACCAGGAGCAATACAAGAAGTTTAAAAAGATTTCTCAAATAAAAGGCATGCTTTGGTTTGCTGGAAAAGCAAGATACAAAAGATCTGGAATAGCTGTAGCTAAATACAGCTGGGTCATTCTGACCTGTGCTTGAGGAATGATCCATAGTCATGGATAAAATGAGAAATGAATGGATAAGCAGGTACTTCCTACCTTGTCTGTTTCTGCTTTTTTTTTTGCTAGCTATTCGTTCTGTGACTAAACATGGAAGGTTTTTCAGTTATGTGAAAGCATGAACCACCACTGGAAAATCACACAGTTCATGTGGGTCTTTAGAATGCATGTGGGTCTTTAGAATGCAGTGGAAGTAAATGTCAATTTCCTTTTTTTTCCCCCCTTTTTCTTCAGTATGTCAGAAAATACAAGGCAAAAGATACTGCTGCAGCTTATGGCCTAGGCAGCACTCAGGAACAATATATGAGGAAAACAATACCATATGGTAGCCTGGACAGCGTAGTTAAGGGCTCAGTCATAATGACCAGCTTATATCTTGTTTAATGTAATTCTTACAGATGAAAGCAACATGGAACAAAATAACTGTGGATTTCATTAAAAGGAGCTACAAACAAAGAAAAAGGGAGGAAAATGGAGTGACAGAAGCGAAGAACCAGGAAAAGATCAAAGGACATAGAGAAATTGAAAAAGAAGAGTTTGTGAGAAACAGTGAAAGACTGAAAGAAATGTGGTGGATGCAGCAAACATAGAAGAAAAAGTGTACATGACTAACCAAACCTGCTGCCTGATGGCATTGGCATCCCCTTCAACCTCCCAAAAGCTTATCTTGAGTTGGTCCTGCATGCTCACCTTCTCTCTTGCCCTCCGAGCCAAAGGGAACTGCCATGCCCCATCTCGTGTTCCATTCAGCAGTGGGCTTTCACAGGCTCTCTATTTCTGTGTACTCTAGAAGACATGACCTGAACTCAGGTTATGAGCCATCTAAGTGGATACAAATTGTTCTTTTATTTGGTTTTCTGCATACAATTTGTGCTGTAGTTTGTAACTGTGTATCACTAAAGTTTAGTTCTGCGTCAAAGTGTTATTATCTACGCTGAAGTAGTGTAGAATGGCACCACGTCCATGATGCTACTTTTGCTGGATCAAACTGCTTCATCTACTCTATTCACTGAGGACTAATTTCAAATACAAATTTACTTTCAGTTCTCATATTGGGCTGTGCTTCCTACCCGCTGTCAATTCCCTGCTTCTTGTGCCCTCAAAACAGCTATTGGGCAGAAGAGAGATCAGGAATAGCTAAAATATTATGAACATACTGACTGCCTAAGGACATTAATTTGGACCTCTGTCCTTTCTAAAGTCAGTAATTCCCTTGAAACATTCAGCAGCACCACTGTCTTTGATGAGAACTGGCCAATGAATGAAATTTTTTTTTCCAAGGGACGAACACCATAGCACAGGCATTATTTTTTTAGAGAATCACATTGAAATCCTTTTTAAGTTGCTTCCCCTGATTGTAATAGTATTGCTGAATGTGTGAAACAAGATAATGGGGACTGATACAAAATACTCCAAAACCAGTGCCATAACCATTGATTGTTCCTGACAGTAATGATAGAGAGTTTTCTTTCATCCACACATGAGATCAATACTCTGATTTGTTAACAGCCGGGTTGTTTAATTCCTAACACCACTGACTCACAGGTGGCCCCAAGATAAAGGACAGAGAACAGGTAGATTTCTAACACTGCAAAGGAACATTTGTATCCAAATTTCTGGGTCAACTCTTTATGCAGAGGGCCGCTGGAGGAATTTGCATTTTTCCACCTCCAGAGTGCTTAAGTAACCATACTTTTAAGCAGCTCAAGCCCATCTCTGTATCTGCCATCTAATACATGCAGTAAACTGTGCCCATACAATATACTTTTACTTCCAAAACATCCATTCTGGGTAGAAATAGTATCACATACATACTTTTTCTTTCCTTTAAAAAATGTCATGTCCCCATGATTGGTAAGTTTTGTTTTGGAGGAATATAATTACAGTTCACACCTTTTATTGCGACAAGCAGAAGAGAACAGCAAGATATAGACAGCATTATACATTAGAAAATAAACTGGGACAGAAAAGTCAAACAGGAAGCTGGAGCTGCCTTCTTGCCTTCTGTTTCATAACTAGGCTGCCATATTAAATATCTGTGGAATAAATAGAACAAAATAACCTCTTCCTATTGTACACTCTATTCAAACTCTGTTCAAACCAGATAAGATAAAGAGGATAGAATGTAAGGATTTTGCCAACATTTTCATCAGGGAAGCAGCCATTCCACTATAACTTCACCAGAAACATTATGGCTGTGAGTTTACTCTGCAGTGAGTTTATATTGTTATATTAACCAACACCATTAGAAATGTGTTCCAACTAGAGCTTTAATACAGAACAATATAAATGCAAAGTATTTTTATTATCCTTCCATCTGGTAATCTTCAAGTGCTTTGCAGATGTTAGGAAGCCAACTCCCATAATTCATGATGATGTAATGTTTCAGAAAATCAAAGCAAGTTGCAATGCATGCTGCTTTTCTGGGTCAGATACTTGTTCAGGAGTCCACTGTATCTCCAGGGCAGTTTAGTGAAATACATAGACCAGAATACAAGAGAAGTTCTTCAAGGGGAAATGAGCCTTTTCTCTTAATCAAAAAATCTCCAATCTGTCTTGGAAATTATTTATATTGTCCTCAAATCTACACTACCCAAGCAACAGAGAGTAAAGGATAGGTAAGTCTCACTTTTCCAAGTTCAAAAGGTGCTTTTCAAAGAGGAAAATGAAGATAGAAATGTTTAGCAACTAGAATAATTTAAAAAGCAAAGAAATACTACGGCTTCTAGAGGTACAAAAGGAGATCTCCTCTGGCTTTTGGCACTGGGGCTTAATGTTTCCCTTTTCTAAGATTTTAATATGTTCTGCTGATTTCTAATGCCTGAAGAGTGTCCACAATTCCTGGATTGTACTTAAGAAGAATCTGACCCACTGATTCTTTAGGAAAACAGGATACTTTACTTTCTCATACAAACCACAAATACAGCAAGGCTCTGTTAAGTTTGTAATTGGTTTTTAAACAGAAAAAAATTGATAGAAATTCTCCCCACTTTTTAAACAAGAACATTGCATCAAAAAGGGCTTCTCTTACCCCAGGAGATGAAAACTCAGATTAATTAAGAACGTAGTAGTGAGCAGAAAGACTGTATCATATGAATGCTACAAATGAGTCATTAGAAGATTGTCATGGTCCCTCTTGACTTCCCTTTCAATTCCTACCAAGATAAAATGCCATTCTTGGAAGTGTGAATCTTTATCAAGATGTAGATATGGAACAGTTGCAGCTGGATTTTAAACTCTTTGAAAAGCAAAGGATGTAACTACCTGTTAAGACCCAAGCCTGCTCAGTGACTTTTTAAAGAGGAATTTAGATTTCAATTTACTCTGGTGATGCACAGGGAAAACAGCAAATTTCACAGGAGGTTGAACAAGAAACTTTTACTTGCAAACTTCAGAACATTCAGGTAGAAAAAGGTACTTGGCAAGTTTAAAACAACAGTCAAAGTAAGGCACTTCACAAAGCACTGACTTAGCAAACATTAATCCATCCAAATTTAAATTATCCACATTTGGAGAAGAGGAAGTTAGAGGAAGAAAGAGAAAGAAGAGATAATGATATATGTATAGCCATTGCTTTAGATCCAGCATAGTCTCAGCTGCTTGTAAATCCAAGGCAGTGGGGTGCATCAGCGTTACACCTGTGCCAGTGCTTTTTATCTGCTCTGGACTCCCAGGGCCCTCTCCCAGGCACCTGCCTGTGCTTTACTGTTCCACAGGGGCCCATGTGGCCAGACACAGCCCTTTCATGTGCTGTGTGTCTTGGCAGCCAATTTGGGATTGGAGCAGAGGCTCCAGAGGCAGGGTGTGCATCGTTCCACCTAGGCAGAACTTGCCCTGCCCTTCTCCCTCTTCCCCCAGTTTTTATACCTAGCTGTTCTAAGCCAGTAAACATTCCTTCAGTCTCCTAGTCTACCACCTAGCACTTCAATTAGTTATAAAAAAACCATTGAGAATGGCATGTTTTGGAGTGCAGAAATCTTATTAATAAGTTCACAGTATTTATTAACCCTAAATTCTCTCTCTAGAATAGGTCATAAGTTGAACAGAAGGCAAATATCACCCACAAACCTTTTATTGCTTTTGTCACTGTTATCTTTTCTGCTTATAAAAATTACCTTTGTCTGGATATTCTTTAACCTGAACATATGTAATGTTTTAAAAGGAGCATTCAGAACAGACAGCATGGCTTCATAGCCACAGTATTTCCCACAGAGGGAAATTCCTATCCCTATAGAGGGATTCCTATTAGAGATCATATTACCTAAAACAAACTGCACTGGCTCTGTTGACAGTCTAAGATAAAGTTTCCAACAGAAAGTTTGGAAAAGCTTAGCCTGCTTTTTTGCTTTTAGGTAATTTAAGTATTTTTTGTTTGGTTTGTATGTGTTTATTGTAGACTACATGGTGGCCTATCAGGATCATTCCATTGGAACAGTTCTGTGAGGTCTTGTTTCTCTACAGAAGCTGTTTTGCTGCTCCACAAACCTGTGGCTACTAACCCTTCTGCTTACCATTAAACAGTGTGACAAGATCTATAGACAAACAAACCTTCTTTCAAACTTACTTTCAAACAGACCAGTTGCAACAACCACTTCACAACTTTGGCACAAGTATTTCTTATAAAAAATGCAACTTGAAATTAAAAAAAATAAAAAAGAAGCTCAGATAATAGTTTATAAATATTTTCAGATCTATTTCTGCTCATAAACCTGGAAATAATGGAACTAAAGACATGTTTTTGAAAGCATATTTGCACACAACATTCAAAATGCTTGTATTCCTGTATTAGGATAAACTGTGTTACCACATCAAAAGCAAAATAGCCAATTGAGGTTCACCTTTGCAAATCTCAAGAATCTGATCCCTCTGGATAGTATTCCCAATTATTCTCTAGATATAACCAAAAAAGCCAGGATACACTGCTAATGTTCTGTGTACTCAGTGTTTCTAGAGGAATTCCAAAGAGGCGTGGAAGTAGAAGCTTACTACAGAAGAAAACAGCAAGCAGTTAACAACTGAAAGAAGAGGAGAAGAGAAATGGAGTAGTCACTTATGCTCTGGCCTTGATAGAGCCACACTAGTACTCATAAATTTTCTTCTTCAGGAGGATTCACATTCTCACTGTCAAAAATGAGCTGCTAGTTACACTTCCTGTTGATTCATTTACGTTCAACATTTAGTACACATATTTCTTCTAATGTTCCATTATTTATGTATCTGTATTTCTATGAGGCCTTTTCTTCCTAAATAACCTATCTCTCACTATAATATCCATTAAAATTCTTAGGATGATTTGCACTGTGACCTTTATCACCCCAGTGAATGTTTTCTTGTGCCAGAAACCTGCATTCCTTTCTCACTATACAAATTCCACTGCCTGAGCAGGGATTGTTCACATTTAGTTCAAATCACAGGACTGAATCCTGCAAACTCTTCACATGCATATCGTTCACGGGTCTCCCTTATATGCAAGGTTTCTACGATCAGGTTTCCAGTTTATATGCAATGCTTTTCCATTGGAAGCATTTGGATATCCATTTTTATCCTGCTTTGCCTCACTGACATTTCCAATTCCAATTCTTTGTGTGCAAAATATAGGTTTATTGAAAAAAGATACTTTTTTCACAATGAAAAGGTATCTGTCAGTATTAGACATATGTATTCTGACTTCCCTGAGTTGAAATGTCATTAACATTTTTATTTGCATGAGTCTAAGGCATAACTCAAATGATCCTACCAGGGTATCATTCTGAATTTGTATTTTCTTCCTGCAGCTACTATGGGAGAAAGTTTGAACCAGTGTTATACACCTAAATAACAAGTGGAATTTAAATGCTCATTTCCACAGAAAAGGGTTAAATGTATTCATTTCAAACATCTGCAAGAGCAAAGACAGTATGTAAATTTTGAAACAGTGGTAGAATTTTGTGTTTACATTAGGAGGACATTAGTCATATGCAATGCAATATAGTCAAATCAAGGGAAAAATACCAATGATCAATTGACATCCTCAGCTGTAAGATAACTGCTAATTAAAATAAAATAGAGGCATGATAGTGAGAGCTCTATAAGCAGTGGAAGTTTAAAAATCCAAAGAAAACGACATAAAAGTGAGGGTCTTTTCAGGACGAAGAAATTACTATCAAAAATGAAATCCAGAGAACAAGGAGGAATGTATGTAAAAGAAAGAACTTAGGAGGAATGCTTTAAGGTGAGAGGAAGGACAAAGGCAAAATAGAGAGGAGACTGCCAGGTCGAGCAAAGGGAAAGTTCCTGAGTGAAAGCAATGACTTTTTTTCCATCCTTTAAAAAGCCTGACAATTTCTTTGGCAGAAAATGCTTGGCAAAGGAGATGGGAATGGAGTAGGATGTTTTAGAGGAAATTCAGAAATAGCAAAGAATTGAAGGGACAAAGGTCATGCTAGTTTAAGAAAAAAGAAAAATCTCAGAATATTCTTAGTTGGAAGGGACCCACAAGGATCATTGGGTCCAATTCTTAAGTGAACAGCCTGTATGGGGACTGAACACACAAAATTGATGTAAAATGAAGATATTGGTCAAGGGACAGAGAAATGGATAAAAAAAACAGGAAACTTTTTTGTGGAATTGGAATCTGCATTATGCTTACATAATCTTTCTTCAGCAAGGCATAGTGACATTAAAGCAGGTTGAAATCAAAGAGGGAAGGAATGCTAAAAATATGCAAAGAAAGGTGTCTTTTAAAATGACCCCAAGGAAGCAAAAGGCAAGAGGAACAATGAGAGATGATCAGGTGAGGCAGGAGAACTAACAAAATGGAGATATAATAGATAAGAGGGTCAGAAGCAAGCAATTCAATGAAAAACTGCAGTAAGCAGAAATCAAAATGGCTGGCTTAGAGCATGGATCTGTCCAGGCAATGAGACCAAGAGACTGCAAGGGAGGGTAGGTGGAATACTGTGGACTGACAAGGACCTTCACTATGGAAACCACCATTTCCTCAGCACGACTAGAGAACTGAGGAGAGAGGGAGAGTCAGGATTACTGAAGGAGTAGGGAGGAGAATCAAAAGAATGGCAGATGAGCGCAACAGAGGCAGATGGGCACAGACGAAGGACGAATTAGATATGACAAATCCTGTCTGCCTTGATATGTCATGTTACTGCTTGAGCAACTTGCAGTAGTACTGTGAAATGTTTGAAAAAAGGAAGATAAATTTAGGTTTTGCCTCCTAAAAAATTCCTAAAACATTTAAAAAAATCTTGGTAACCAAAGTCTATCTTGACTATAAACTAAGTTCACATTTCAGGTTTGAATGAAAACCCAGAGTTATCTGAAATAAGTTTTTGTTTATGGTTTAAAATATTTATGGATTAAATGAAGAAGCTTTCTAAAAAATAGTGCATGCACATACATACATTGTAAGGTTAATATGGTCTCTTTGAGATACTACCACAGGGATGACGTGAAAACATCTGATGAAACCTGTAGGGCACTTATCATTCCTCTTTGTTGGAGTGTATATGTATATACATATAATCTCAAGCACACCTTAAAAGGGAATCACATAACAACTAAAAGTGCAAGAGATTTGACACTACACACCACATCTTAGTGCAGAAGAAGTTACGAATGTTCATTTTAATGAAAGATAATTTAAATCTACTATTCAACTTTATAAGACTACACAATAAGATAACACAGATGCATTAGATGTCATTCTTTTTGTGGTTCAGAAAGCAACTAGCAGACAATCAGTACACAACCTTTTCATTAAGCAGATAACTCTTGGGGTGTTTTAAGTATTCAGCTATGGCTTGTCACATGATCTACATAACGTGGTATAGTAAGTGTTCTGTGAAAATCACTGTTTCTTTTCTCTTCTATTCTGTCACAGAAATAAAGGACACAAGCAGCTGATGCTCTGTCACAAACAGCCAGTGGTAAGCCTTTTGGTATCACAATTCCAGTACCACATGTCTTCCATCTGCACTGACATACATCCATAGAGATGGTTATTCCTGCATGAAGGGTCTGCATTTACTAACCGTTAGCTGGTTGCTCCTTTCAGAATCCCTGAAAGAAAATAGGAAGGAAAACTGCCTGGCTCTTGAGCATTGCTGTCTTTCAGTGTTTATCAATACAGTAAGTATTTTGCATTTTTTCTCCCTCTGGGAAACCATTCTGGTTTGTAACTGTAGCATGGTTTTGCTGGACAGTCCCCCTCTGTAAGAAACTAGCAAAATCAATGGAAGGCTCTGACACAACCTTGACTCACCCTACTTCGGCTTGATGCTGAAAATTACCTTGCAAACTCCAGGGAGGCACTGCAGTCCACGATGTAAGCTTACTCTCCACTCTGACCTCAATCCTTGTTCTACAAAAGACTGCTGGCTAATTAGTGATTGGGCATGAACATCAAACAGCCCCGCTCTTAGTGGTGTTAATTTATAAACAGTAGCTATTGAAGAGAAACACAAACTCAGCTTCTGAGAGGCTTTTGAAGTGATACCAAAATCGGCCAGACAGAGAGTTTCTAATGTTTCTGAGTATTAGAAATCAAGCATTCTTTATTGCAGTGCACGGGTCACTCAGATGATCCTTCCTCTAGTCAAGTGCCCCAAGCATTGGGTAAATCAAGTTCTTATCATAAACAATGATTACATATTCATCAGCTATCCCTGATTACCTGATGCATATGTACCACTTTATTTTACATGGCTGTACCCTTATTGGAAGTGCCTATGGGTTCTTTGGAGTCTGTCTTTAATGTTCAGTGTCCTTTTTAGGTGGTTGTTCCTCAACTCCTGCTTGTGAGTAAGTGCAATACCATTGTTTCTCATAACTTCTGCTTTGTCAGCTTTGCAGAGCTGAGCTGGCATCCTGCTTGCATTTGCATGAATTTGCACAACTCTTGTTTGCCTAAGTTACATCCTTTGTTTCTCCAAGGTTGTGCTGTTCTGTTTGACTGTACTTATGAGAGTAAAATGCTCTTCTGTTCTACTGCTCTTATCAAGTCCTCCCTTTTCTTGAGACTAAGTTCCTTATTGGAACCAGTCTATTAATATCTGTATTTCATTTTTAAGCATAAGGCACTACAACAGCTATAACATTGAATTATGATGCAAGATAAAACACATAAGCAATTATTAAGGCAGATTATCATAAACAAATGTTTTAACCAAGTCCGGGTAACCATTAAGTAAATTTGATCCTCCTATGCTGTCTTCAAGAGCTCACACAGTGGCTTTACTTGCAACCCATAACTGCTGATCCACAGGTGACACCATCAGACCATCCTAAGAAATGCACACAACTCTCCTACCATTTTTGGCTGTGGAAGTTGGCCAGTTGCTTCTTTCTGTTCCTGTC
>VZTT01005596.1:0-31149 GCA_013400855.1 Buphagus erythrorhynchus | reverse complement strand
AAAAACACAACAAAACCAACAAAGCAGGGAAGTGGCTTTTGCCGTTGTCATTTTCCCTGTCTCCCAGCAACAACCGTGTCTTCTCCACCTTGCTCCCCTTCCAGCACCTCACAGCTGGCAGAGATCTTAGGAACAAACAAGGCTCCCTGCAGCGAGGGCTGCCTGGCAAGGGCTGATGCTTCAGTCTAGCAGGAGGACGATCTTTTCACCTGCAGAGGTGACAGCTCTTGGTTTATGTCTAACCATCAGCTCTCATCCTCCATCTGTGAAGATTCCCAACCCCATTCCAGGGCTGAACAGATGGTGACAGTGTCTGGGCTAATGCCCAAGTGTCAACAAGACAGCTTCTTGTTTCCACACAGACTTATCCCTGGGAAGGGAAGTGGAAAAAAAAGCATGTCAAAAGACATTGCCACCTCACCCTGTCTAAACAGTCACACTAACCCCAGGACAAGTTCTCTGGGTTTGTGTTATTAATGTTCCTCCTTTTAGGCTGAGGGAGGGCTTCCCAGGGGGTGGATTTTGTTCCAAGAGACCTTTCTGTGCCTGTCTCAGGAGGGGAATTAGCAATCGGAGCCTCCTCCAGAGCTTGTCTTTTTTCCAATCTATACATGAATAATCAGCATAATTTCATGCCAATTGTTTTGTGTTGTGACACCACAGATATTCTGTGCTATTCTGCCACCCAACTCCTCTGCTCCTTTTAATGGAATTGATTAAGTGCTAAACCACGACTTCCACATCCTCAGAATCATTCCCACAATTGGTGTTGTGACAGAGCTGGGCACAGGCAGAAGCACGTCCTCAGAAGGATGTACCATTGGCACGTAAAAGTCAAGCAGAGTCAGTGTTGAGGACTTTGAAGGCAAAGTTGTTGAGAAGAGGTTGTGGCTGGGTCCCTCTTCTGAGGTGGCTCTGAAAGGATCCCATCAGCTTACCCACATGTGTGGTAACCATGCCTGCCAGGGGACAGCAGAATTTGACACCTCTGTAGATGTGCTTTCCTGACATTTTCATCATCAAACACTGATTTCAGCTTCCAGATGGCTTGGAATACCTGCATGCTGGGGAAAATCCATTGCTCTGTACTGCCTCATGAAACCCATTCTGGAAACACATTGTGGGTGTCCATCCACTGCTTACTGGCCTTAGTGGTGATGGGGGACCAGAAAACTTTCTTCCAGAGCACTCTTGAAAAATTTATGCCACCCCTTTATCTATCCCCGGCAGGAGATAGGACAACGTGCTCTCTATGCCATGAGATTTCCTTTAGAAAATTTCAGGACAAAAATCCACAGGCAAGGGTAGAAAAATGTCCTTGAGTAGTTAAAGTCCATAGGGCCATTTAGGAATTCAGGGATCACACTATGGCCAAAGGCTCTGTATCCCTGAAGGCAGACCTGTCTGATCTGCTGTTCATACTGCCACCAACCTTGGTGCCTTTGTGTGCCATCACAGACAAATTGAAAAGGTTACTGTGAGCAAGTGCATTCAGCACACACTGGTCAGGCAGTGCCTCAGCCAGATTCAGGGTCACTGGGGAGCTTGGGAGCACCAGCAAAGTTGTATTCAAAGGAATTATGATCCATGCTGGATCTATCTAGGGGAGCAACAAAGATTTATGGACTGTCACAAATATAGGAGCATATTTGAGTTTGCTAACCCTATTTCCATTCCAATGGCACATGCTTGGATTCACAATCTCTCAAGCAAAGCAGGCTGGGCCCTGCTCTTATCAT
Organism: Buphagus erythrorhynchus; assembly: GCA_013400855.1. Taxonomy (NCBI): domain Eukaryota; kingdom Metazoa; phylum Chordata; class Aves; order Passeriformes; family Sturnidae; genus Buphagus; species Buphagus erythrorhynchus. The sequence continues at coordinate 29,410 of VZTT01005596.1, read as the reverse complement.
ATATGGGCTATCCCCTAAATCCAAGGGAATCTCTTCTTTGCTGTCCAGGGATGCTGGATCAAGGCTTCCTTACATGCAGGGCTACCAGGAGGAGACCAAGGGCTGTGAGCCAAGAAGGTCCTCTGGTAGCCCAGAGCCACAGACACTTACAGGCACCACAGGCCTCCTCCTGACCCTTTTCCTCTGAGTGCAGAACAGCAGCAGAATTATTAAAGCATCAGCTGGGCTGGCAAAAATAAATCTTTCCAATCTGTCTGCAAAACCAGAGTGGCACAAGATGACTCTTGTCTTCCTCTTGGGTGTCCCTCTGGGCTCTGGGGCACCTGGCATCCTCCCTCCCGCAGGTTTGTGGGCACATCCTCAAGCTGTGTTTACAGAGGGATTTCAGGCTCCTTTAGGATAAGACGTTGCTATAGAAACAGCAGAAAGGAGGCTGAGCTCACTGGGGGAAGGCCTGGACTCTATTGGCTTAAACAACAGGAAAGCCCATGAGGGGAATGCAATTGTCTGGAGATTGAGCAGGGCGCACAGTCTGTTTTAATGAACACATCCTCCTTTCTGGGAAAAGTCGGAAACTGAATTTCCACAGCCCTCTACAAGACCAAAAAGTTTCCAGTGCAAGAAGAATGTGCCCGATACAGAGAACACCAAGAGACATTTTCCAGCCTTGAGGTGGGATCTTGAGCTCAACCACCCTGCCAGAAAACTTCTACCCAGCTGGAGCTTGAGCTCATACCTCAGCACTGCTGTCATCACTGCGTGGTGTCTCTGCGTGGCAGATGGGAGTAGGACTGGTACAGGAAGTGCAGAGGACCAGAGAAAAGATGCAGATGGATAATTGAAACCTCTTACAACAGATGAGCTCTGAATAAACCTGCAACAGAATCATTAAAAAGGTAACCAGCTCTGATCCAGGCAAGAGCCATTTCAAAATGCAAGGTACAAACTAAGAAAACAGTAAGTCAAATGGAAAAATCTGATCAGGGAAGTCAAGATATTTGGCTGTAGGTTGATGATTGCCCCTTTTCTTGTTTCCTCCTGAAGCCTCAGACAGGAGAGGGAATAGAAAAATACATACTACATACATACAAACACACAAACCACCCCCCCCCCAAAAAAAAAAAAAAACAAAAAAAAAAAAAAAAAAACATAATACAAACAAAAAAAAACCCAAACCCCCCCCCCCCCAAAAAAAAAAAAAAAAAAAAAAAAAAAAAAAAAACACACACACACACACCACCTGGAATAAAAACCTTCCAAAGAAAAACCTCTGTGCAAAGCTCAGCCAGGGCTCATCAGCAAAGGGCCGTCATTAACTGCTGAAGTAGCAGGGCGTTTCCTTTTTCAAAGGCAGAGCTACCATACAGCCCTGAGAACACCTCTTCACAATCAGCCTGTGTTGAAACAAACCCAATCAGTGAGACACTGAGAATGAGTGTCCCTCCATGGATCCCTGCGGGGAGCTGATCTGATTACAGAGTGAGCTGGGGAGGGACCAGAAAGCACCCAGTGGGGGACTGTGGAGAGAAAATCAGAGCAAAGTCTCAGAGCTGAGAGCCTGTGAACAATAAACTCCACTGGGTGCAAATAAGAGACACTGAGGGAGAGTCTGCCTTGAAAAAGCTGCAGCTCCACAGCTGCAGCAGCCTCTAGTGAAGTGGTCAGCTGGGAACAGGAGAGCACAGACTGTGATTTCCACACTGCCCTGAGTGGCCTGAACAGCTGAGAACCCAAGGGAGGAAAGCTCCAGCCCTGTTAAAGCCTGGTGACCAGGAAGAGAATCTTTCTGCACCTACAGGCCACACCATAGAGGCTGCAGAGGCAAGAAGCACACCCTGGATGGCTGGAGCCTTGGCATGGGCACAGGGTGGAGGTGACATTTCCTCATGAGTAGGCAGGACAGGGCTAGCAGCTGTCCCCAGTCAGGCTGGGAGGTCATCCCACTTCAGGGAGGGCTCAGATGTAGTGTCAGCAGTCTGTGCCTCACGAACATCTCTGGTGTCAGCTCCAAGGAGATGTTTTTAGAATGAATTTGACCCCACGATGCACAGAAACCAACATGCCACCAGCTGCCCCTAAGATGAACACTCTGGGACTTCTTGTATGCTGTCATTTGTCATTTGCCTCTCCCCAAGACTGTTTCCCAGAATTTGCCTTCCCAACGCCTGGGTCACCTAAACCCTGCCAAAAATCCTATTTCCCCTCCCCCAAATCAAAAACCTGCTGGCAGCAGGGTCTGAACTCAAACACAGCTCCCAGGAGATGCCTAGGTCTCTTCAAAAGCTTTTGGATCCACTGCCTAGAGTTAAGCTCCTGCATGGGACTGGTGCTTAGGATGAAGCCCTCTCTTTCCCCATGTCAGACACCCCAACCAGCAGAAAGGGCCCAGAGCTGGTGACCCTGCACCCCCTGGTCATCACTTTTGGATGGCACCCACAGTGCACAGTCCCTCCTGTCACACTGCCATCTGGGGGCTGTGAAGAACTTTATGAGACAGGCACCAGAGGGAAGATGTGCAAAATATCTGCAAACCAGATGCAAATCTAATAATATTGCCAGCTCCCCAAAGGGAAGTGAAGCAACCTGGAACAACTGTCAAAATAACACACTCCCCAGTGTGGATGGGAATGGGTTTCTCACTAGGTGCCAGACTCACTGGTTTAACCTTTCTACTCACCCCTGTCTTCTCACTTTAAAGTATAATGCTTATTTAACACCAAGAAAAAAAATTTAAAAAGAACAGCAGAAAACAGAGTCAGAGCATTCCCTGGAAGTGGGGATGAAAGGACACTGGAGGACAGAAATAGACCTGAGAGAAAGGCAGGTGCTTTGGGGAGTAATGTGTGCTCTGCTCGGGGTCAGAACACCCTCCCCTTGGCCAGATCCTGCTACAGGCAGCAGGATTTGGATATACACAGAAAAATACAGAGATACAGTGATGGTAACTGAACAAATCCTGCCGGAGTCAGGCAGAAGCTTTTCATCCTGTTACTTCTGGAGTCCCAGACAAAGTCCCAGCCCACTGAGCCTTAAGTAGAGCAAGAGACCCTGTAACACACTGAAAGACTTTGGTATATGTACACCACACTCATCTTTCTACTGATGCATCCACCCCTCCATTCATCTTTCAACTCCTTTATTCCTACCCACATCTCTCTGATTTACACACCCATGCATTCAGAGCAGCACTGGAGCTGTCTGGCACAGAAACATCAAAACTCAAACAAAAAATTCCTTTCTGAGCCAGGAGGACCCATCCAGCCCCCAAACATTCAGGGAACAAGGCATTCCAATTTCCCAGGGCTCTTGGAGAAAGTGAGGTATCTATGGCCTTCCCTAGGATCATCCATCTGCAGGCCATGGGAGCATGATCGTGTTGTAATTAGGAATATTCTTCAATGCTAGTGGCACCAACAGGACACAGATGGAAGAAGCTCTGCTATACTGACACCAGTGCACCAGGAGAATCTCTTGGCTGAGACCAGCTCAGTTTGTTTTTCAAACAGGGGACAGTTTGGGAAGTTTTATTTGAGGAAAAAGACAGCTCAGGTTTGTATCAGGAGGAAGATAAAAACACACTTGTTCTTTCAGCTCTCAAGGAAGAATAGCCAGCTTTGGAGGTCAAGGTCCAGGTCCTGCTCTCAGGTGAGGGGCAGGACAGCACCCATTTAACCGGTGAGAGGGGCTTAACTAGAGCTATATCAGGTAATGGGATAGAAGTAACCAAAAAAAAAAGAGGACGTGGAAGGACACTTAATCCCTTCAGGAAATAGTCACACTAACATCTATATTTGCATATTTGCAGATCACAATTCAGCTGGAAACAAAAGCAGACTGGGTGGCAGAAAGCACCAAGAGCTCCTGAGGGAAAGTGAGCTGGGAGCAGAGGTGGAGGGAGCCCCAGCACCTGAAGAGGAGGAGCAGAGCAGGTGCTGATGTCAGGTCCATTGACAACCCAGTTAAGGCAAAGTGATAACTCAGGCCCAGAGAGACAAGTAGAAATAAATCTAAAGTAGCAAGGGGTGTTTCCAGATTTTTTTTTTTCATATCTTATTGCCTGCCAGAAATAAAAGCGAGGGAAAAATTCACTTCTTATCATACCTTCTCAGAGGTGCTGAGTAGGGTAATGAAATAGAAAATCTGTTTCCAAGGTACATTCAGCCCTGAAATGTGAACATATTCCCCTGGATGGTTGGAAAGGGAAAAAGAAATAAATTATAACTGCAGTCTCCCAAAGTCATGGCAAAAATTGAGGTGTTCACTTAAAAAAAATAAATAAACAAAAAAGAAAGAGGGGATATGTTTCTGGAAGAATATCTCAATAGAACTAGTCATTCTGATATTTGGCAGGCAAATTCAGCCCAGAGCATGCCATGGCAATGAGTAACTGGAGATTCACTGTGGCTTAGCCACTGTTGGAAACAAAACACTGGATTTGGGGATTCAGGGCAACACTTCCTCTCAGCTGCATTAAAAGCCAATGTTCAGATGCCCCCAGTGGGCCCCATCTTGGACAGCCTGTATAGACAAAACACACTGCTTATCTGCTGAGCATGGTCCAAACAGCAAACACAGCATCTGAGTGGGAATGTCCAGGGAACTTTGCCTTCACAGTCCTCTTGCCTTACACCCCACAGTTGAGGTTATGGATTAGGGATGCAGACCTGGGAACAGCACCTTGCACTGCAGGGACAGTTCAGAACTGGAGCTTGGGGTGCAAGATCCTCAAAGCCACCCAGACCTGCAGACTGGAACAAAGCTTCCAAATGAGCACCTGAAAATAAGGAAGGGATTACTGACCCCATGTGGGAGTGAGTTAATCCCAGTCCTTTTGCTTGCTATGTAAAAAAGGTCCCAGCAGCTAGAAACCAAGATATTCATGAGCAGATCTTTACACTCTGAAAATCCCCTCCTGCTACCCCTGTCCCCAAAGAGGGCAGGGAGGCTCTGTACCCCAACCCAGAAGCACTGCCCAAACATCCTTCCTCTCCTTGCACAAACCTGGCTAAAATTTATCATTATTTGGGCCCCATCCAGCCCAATTCCTGCCAGTCTCTTCATAAGAAGAGATCAAACAGCCTCTTTGAGTCCCCACTGATTGCAGGGGCACTGTGGTGCCCTGTCCCCTTGGACAGGTCTTCACCCTTTGGTGCTTCCCTCCCCTTTCATGCCATATTGCAGATTACTCTCCTGATGAAAAGTGCTGAAAAGCCCATCTGTCTGTCTGCAGGACAGGCAGCTCCTGACAGATGTGTTGCCAGTGTCCACACTTTTCCATCACTTTCCTGTCTGCCACTGCCTCTTGGATATTAAAAATCACCTGGAGCGATGATTCCTCACTGCTCTGTGCTCCCTCCTCCAGTCTGTCACCGTGTAAGCCACTTGACAGGTGATTATTCAGTCACTGAAGCCAGGGAAGCCGGGCTGAAGGAAATTAGTGTCTCCTTAAATAAACATGATTTGGAGAGGGTTTCTCGCCGGACAAGCGGCTATTTTGGGATCGCACCACTAAGCTGCATTATGGCTTTGTGGACAGACTGGCTCAGAGCAGCTGCCCTGCTGGCCTTTTGCACCCCTTGTTCCTCTCTTGAGGCACTGCTTAGCCTGAGCCATGGCCCATTGCCATGGTTTTTCTGAGCCTCTTGGTCAGACTGGGCTCTTCTCTCTGCACAGTCACTGACTTGGTGTCCCTCTTCCAGGAAACACCACTGTCCTCTCTGTTATATAACATGAATAATAAGCAGCTTAATTTCCTTGGACATGCACTGTGTTGTTCTGATTAAGGCAATGCACTCTTTGGCTTTAGAAACTGATTTGTGCAGTGTTAGTCTCTGGTGGTCTGCCATCCCAGCTGGAGACATCTCTGCTACTTGGCTTTGGTTGAGTTTACACCTGAGCAGAAGATCCCTAGATCAAAAGCAGTGTGGAGCCATCCCTATGGCTGGTGAGTGCATCATCATCTTCAAAACAGCCATGAGGAGCCATGCAAAAGTCATGTCTCCCTCCAGTTCTTTGCTTAGTGACCCCTCCAAACAAGGTTTCAGTGGGAGACAAATACTAATTATGCTTCATACAAGCCCCTCTACATTCTTGACTGTCCTTGCTTTGGGCTAGGGCACCATCTTCAACACCATCCCTCAGAAAACCAGTGGGATGAAAGTGAAAAGATTACTTATAACACTGTCCACAGGCTGATTGGATTCAAATTATCATCCCCTTTTGCATTCATTTTCCTTCCATACTTTTATTTGGTAGTTGGAGAACCAGCCTACACTTTTCACTAGCTGAACCTCCCACTTCCTTGGGCTCCCATTTGCTGGGAGTACCTGGCACAACTTGAGGCATTTCCTCTCATTCTATCACTTACTACTTGGAAAGAGAGATCAACACCCACCTCACCCTCTTTCAGGAAAAAAATGAGGATATTTTTCACGGAGTGAATGTTAGAGTCAGAGGTTGATTTTTTTGCTTACCAACACCAACCCATTCATTTTCCTGAGACCAAACCTCCCAGGAACTGCTGGGAGATAACCTCTGATCTTCAGCATGAGCATAAAGCAAAGCCTGGGCATGATAAGAGCCCTGCAAGCCCCCTTTGAGCACTGTTGACTGTTTAATCCCTGCCCACTGTGGCTCCTCTGCCAGGTGAGCACTCTCCACGTCAAAGCTTAGTCTGTCATGGTCCAGCTCCTGGAATCACTCCTGTGTCAGCTTTCCCACAAAACATGTATAGAACACCTTCAACTGGGCCTTGAGTAATTTTGTACTTTCCCTCATATCTGCATCTGGAGTATTTGTTCTCCCTGCAGATAGTCTTGTGAGGAGTTCAAAGGGAATTTGCTCTGGCTACAGGAGCTGCTCTGTGGATGGAGTCAGGATGGATTTCTGCTCTGCCCAGAGCTGCCACTTCTGCAAAAATATATTAAAAATTACATGAAAGTGATCTTCTGATTTGGAAACCCTTTCCATAGAGACACTGTGGTGTGCCACCAGAGTTCAGATCAAATGTGGTCTATTTTCAAGTGGAAAAGATGGCTCTTTTGCTCATATTGCTGATCACACCAGGCTCCTCTTGGGCTGCTGTCACTGAATTCTGCTCATTCCCATGACCCAAATGGCTGCAAAATTCTGCATTGTTTGTAAGTGAAGGGAGACATTGGCAGTGTGGCTGAAGCTTCTTGAACAACTGAGCTGAACATTTCCACAGTAGTCACAGTCAACAACCAGTTGCTTTTCACTCACTATCTGCCTGCTGTCGACCAAGGCAAAATGGAAACAAGCCCACCCCCATTCATCACCATCATTTAACATCATCCCTGACACAAAGATCTTATCCCCAGAGCTGATGCACTGGTCTCCACACAAGCTGCAGGAGCAGTGCTATCAGCAGCAGCAGTGGGAGGTTTTGAAAGGTGGGTGTGAGCTGGGCATCCAGGCATGAAGCACACCAGCAAGTGCCCTGAACTCACTCTGTGTCACATCACTCCCCAATACTCTCAGCTTCCTTGAACCTGGTGAGTTGGTTCCACTGTTTGTTGGTTGTTTTCTCATCTCATGAGCATTTCCTTGTTTGACGAAAATATTTTGCTCCTTTCCAAATGACTGGAGTTTCTGGAAATAATCACCTGTGCCCCAGACAGAAGAACTAATAGCCAGGATTAAGGAACAGGGAAGGGGAAAAAAAACAAGGTCATTCACAGTTTGATACTCTGGCCTGCTTCTCCTCAGCTGTTTGCCTGTCATCCTCCTCCTGGCCTCCTGAGTTAGATAAACTTTGCCCTGCTGCTTCTATGCAGTCAAAAAAAGTCTTTATTTCCTCTGTCAAATATGCCTTCTTGAAAATTGATAGAAATCAGCCAGAAAATCAGAGGGAAGGGGAATAATCAGCACTGGTTTTTACACTGGGGAAATCAAGGTTCAGAAAACGGAAAGTGAGTTTCCAGAGGTCACAGGGACTGTCCATGGCAGAGAGGAAAGGGACCATGGGACTGTGTCCTCCTAACACCTTGGCTGTATCTCACAGCCTCTAGAGACAGACTTAGAGCATATCATATTTCTCTGGCCTTCTTAAAAAGCATTTGCCTGCCAGCAGCTCCCTTGTCAGGGAGGGACTCCCAGAGATGGACGCACAGCAGCACTGCGAAGCTGTGTGACAGCAGGGCTGGTAGGTGTAGTCAGTCCCTGGGGACAGGTTCCCCTCAGACAGCACACAGCACTCCCTCTCCCCCTTCATTCCTGCTGTGATCTTCCCATTCATCTTCTCTCTCCCTCTTCATCCCCAAATAATCCCATTACTTAAGCTGATGTCAAGCTGCTGCTAAGCACTGTCACCTCTGCCCTTGGCTGGGCTACAAAGCTGCCCCAAGCATGGGACACTCAGGATGCTCACACTGGCATGGGCATTGCTGGAGTCAATCATTTGGCTTAGAAGCTTCCCCCTGGGGCCATGAGTGTTTGAAAACATGACCTTGAGTTGTCACCTCACAGAGAGATCCCAAAAATTTTGAAGAAATTGTCTGAAAGCAACCGATGAAATACAAAGCTCTGCTTCAAGACGAAAGCCCACTGGGGTCAGGGCAGTTTGGTCTCAGGTGAAGAACAGATTCATGAGGACCCCGAGTTTTTAATGGGACAGGGGTCCTGTGCCAGGTTTGTGGCTGTGAGCTCCTGGCCCACAAGCTGCAAGCTGACATGCTGTCCACAGCCCCTCCCCAGCCGCTGCACATCCCCAGGCCAGTGCCAGTTCCCTGAGCAGACCTGGAAGAGAAGAGGCACTACATAAAAGGCAAAAAGGCCTACAGGGGAGAACATTAAAATGAAACATTTAGAGCTGCCTCTTTCTGTTGTGTCTTCCCCTATACTGTCAGCCTGGCCTTTCCTTGCTCAGCGCTGTGGGGGTGACTGGCTCTGATCAATTGCCCTTTATTTTCACATTAAGTGAAGCAGATGTGGGATGAATATCTCCCTCTGCCATGCAGCCCCGTGCATAATTTTTGTTAAAAGGTTGTTAACTTGCCCTTTTTATTGTTATTATTATTATTTCCTCCTTCCAAAGTCTTTGTTTCTGCATGCCATTTAGAGAACCATAGGAAAGAATTTTAAGAGTTATGAAATGCCAAATTATGCTAAATAGATTCTGGATGACCTTAGCAGAAAGCTGGCACATTGACAGACCTGCTATACCACCCATTGTGTCCAATATCAAGTCAAAGTCCTATCTGAATCTCCTCCAGGAGTGCCACATGGAATCCCACTAGCTCAAGGAATGGTCCCACCTGATATTCCCCAGTGGATATCGCAGTGCACTGCCAAGATCAGGTGCTCAAAGAACAAGAAACCTCCCTGCTGCAGTTACCCAGCTCTCCTGGCACTCCAGCACGGGACATTTGCACCAAATGCTGCTCTACAGACCTGGCTTTCATCAGTCAGGTGTTTGTCCACATGCTGGGGCTGGTGGGCTTTCCCTCCTGAGTATTAGGCAGCTTCCGTCCCTGGAAAGAGCTGCACCTTGTACCACCCCATGACAGAGGAGTGCGGGACAGCACAGAGCGCGTGCAACTGCTTCTAGGGAAGATCAGCTCACCACCATCTCCCTGGCTAGCTGGAAAGCTCAGGGCAGGCTGTGGAAAACAAGTATCTGCCCCTTAGCTTGCCTGAGTGCTCTCCCTCATCAGGGAAGGCTCAGCATTCAGGTGAGCTGCATGTTTACATCTGCCACGCTCGCCCCGAGAGCTGCACTGCGCACACTGGGATGGGTACAACAAAAGGTCAAGCTGGTCTGCACGGGGACTCTGCACTCCCTTATGCATGAGCCTGGCAGGGAACTGGACAGGCACCTTCAGGGGGAAGGACACAACAGGCTTTTATCTCTTCTTCCCCCAGAGGAAACAGCAACAGCAACCTTAGAAATCCAGGTTAGGAACCTTTCGGGGGATAACACGGTTTCTTCTGCATACCTGCCTTCCACACTGGGAGATGTCACCTGCCAGCAGAGTAGCTGAAAGAGATGTGTGTACAGGCTTCATTCAGGTCACCTCTGAGTGTCTTTGCTTGCAAGAGAACAGCCAGCTGAGAGCTGTTCTTACTTAGCTGGAAGAGAGGGAGCTTTACTGAGCCCAGCAACAGGCAAAGATGCAAAGACACGAGGCTTTCTTCCACATACTAGTCCTAAGAGCAGGCTGGGAAAAGGGTTTACTGCACAAAGCTCCTGGAGATTTCTTTTTTCCTCTCCTGTTCCAGCTGAAGATCAAAATCCCAAGCTCCTGTGAAACTAAACAGAAATAAAGCCACCTGATTTGGGTTAATTAAAATGTTTTGTTTCAATAGCTTCTGAACATGCTGTTAATAACAGCTTAAATTGCAGAACAAGGGTGTTTCAAATTAGAAAACGAAAAATCTTGGTTGTCAAAGGGGGACTTTTCAAGAATATGAGGGCCCTTTTTTAAACCAAGACATTTGTCAAAGCTGTTCTTTTTTAACCCAAAGAAAAAAAGTTCCCACTTCAATCGATCTGCTACCTTTTAGACACAGAGACAAGGAGAGAGAAAGGTAAGGCCCAAAGGTGGTTAGAAACCAAGGTCATAACCAAGGTCACTCACTAAATCACCATCACATCAAAGGTTTGAAACTATAGGATGAGCTCTGTATTCCTCACTGGCATCTGCTGCTGCCTTTTATAACATCTGGATTTCACTAATGACTTAAAATCTCCAGCCCATCTTTCATCCTCAGGCATTGCATGGAAGCAACATCACCTTCTTAGGAGATTAATGGGACCCCACTGCACAGGAACTGGTGGTTCCCTCATCATCCACACTGCTGATCCAGCATGTTTTATGACCACTCTGCCTGGGCAGCTTGGACATGACTGAAGTGATAAATAACCACCTCTGCTTTGGGTGCAAGAAGAGGAACCCCCTCAGCACTGGTTCAATTGCTGAGGCAGAGCAGAAAACAATGTTGCTCTTCACAGCATGGGCTTGGAACCCCAAGAACTACGTTTATAAATGATGTTTTGTCACCTGAGTTATTGCCAGTGGCTTCAGGCCTTGTCAGGCTCCCAAGCAAGCAGCAGATCTGTGTTCACTAAAGAACAGGAGAGAAATGTGCATCTCTCAGGGCTCCACAAAGGCAGTGATGACAAGAACACAGCCAGGAAATAGTTCCCAGTGTGTTGTACACAAGTACATTTCCACACAAGAGTTAGCACAGGGGAAAAAAAAGCAAAGTTGGCTCTGTGGAGCCACCTCGGGCACTTCTCCATGCCAATTTTGGGAAAAGAGCCTCAAAAGGACATGTGAAGGAGGAAGGGATCTAGTAAAACAACAACAAGGGATTTTTAGAGTTTCTAGAATGTATACAGGCAAAATCCTATGAAGTGACAACATTCCTAGAAAGAAAAGGATTTCCTAGTAAACAGATTTTCTTTTCTACAAAGAATCCTAGAAGAAACTGGGAAAGTATTTGCAAAGTTCCTGATAAGCACTCTGGGACATTTCTAGAAAGCAAAACAAGAAATGGGTTAAAAAACAACATTGACATGGAAAAACAAAGGGGAGATTTCTAGCAAGCATTGTAGAAATTTCTGGGAAGAAACGTAAGAAATCCTGGAAAGTAATATGAGAATTTCTAGAATTCATATGGAGATATTCCTTGGAAGGAACCAAAAAATTCCTTGGAAGCATCCTGATAAAATTCAAAAGAATCAAAGGAGAAATTTCAGGAAAAGGAAAATTATTGGAAAACATCTTGGGACATTTCTAGGAACCAGAGAAGAAATTGCTGGAAAGTAACTCCTGTCGTAAAATGTCTAGAAAACATCAGGGAAGTTTTCTAAAGTCAAATGTGAAATTCCTGGAAAGCAGGTGAGGACAATCCTAGAAGGCTAGGAGAAAATTCCTGGAAAACAACCTAAGAACTTTCCAGAAAGCAACATGGAGCTTCCTAGAAAGAAAATTTGGAGAAAACTTATGGAAACTTTGGAAAATTCAGAGAAAACTTATGATGAGTTCCCAAAATGCAGAACATTCAGAAAAAAAAACAAAGCAGAAATTCCTAGGAAGAAAAAAAATTGTTTCTGAAATGGCTTCAAAATTGCTAGAAATCAATGGGGCATTCCTGGAAAATATGCTGGGACATCCCTAGAAAGCAATATGGAAATTCCTGAGAAGAAATGAGGAAAATTCCTGTAAAGAACCCAGGATAATGTCAAGAAAGGAAATGGAGATTTCTAGAAAGTACTGGGAATGTTGAAAGCACTGACAGTGCTGATTTTTGAAGGGAAAGAACAGGTGAGGGTGGCAGCAGATCTGGAGAGAGGATCGGGGGAGTTTGAGAAAGGTGTGATATCCCCAAGATCCCAAGAGTGCTGAAGGTAAAGGCAGAGGAGCAGCACTCAACCTCAGGAAGGTCCAGCTCAGTGCTGGGATGGCAGGAGACCAGGAATGTCACCTCAGAGACCAAGGTGCACACGTGAAGGCACACAAGGCACATTAATCTGCCCACATGGGCCTGATCCACATTCATCTAGTCTGATCCTAGAAATCTCCAGTGATGAATAAAAGCCCTTTCCCATGTCAAGGCATCTCTGTATTTACCTTCCCATATTTCTGGAAGGGCTTTCTTTGGTGTACAGCCTCAATCTCTGAACCTGCTCTTTCCCTGTCCCTTGGACACTGAGAAGGATGTGTTCCTAAGGCCATAGGATAATTTGAGTGGAAAGGGAGCTTAGGAGGTCTTCAGGTCCAACTTCCTGCCCAAAGCAAGGTCAGCTCTGAGGTGAGACCAGGTTGTTCAGGGCTTTGTCTGCTCAGGGCTTAAAATCCTCCAAAGGCTGAGGCTGCACAGCCCTTCTGGGCACGTGTCCCACTGCTTGGCTGCCCTCACACAAAAAGTCTGTGTTGTACAAGGAGGATGTATATATAACCTAAGGAGGATGTATACATAACCAGCCTGAACCTCTCTTGTTCCACAGGATGTCCATTGCTGCTCATTCTCCTGCTGTGTTCCACTGCAAAGAGCTCAGATTTGACTTCCCCATCTATTCCTTTCAGAAGCCTCCTGAGCACATCCATGGCTGCCCACACTGCCCTGACAACCCTCCCTTCCTCTCTGGCAGATGATGGGCCCATCTGCCCAACTCCCTTAAGACCAGCTTTGGTTTTTTTCCCCATGGCTTCTTCAAAAGCTGTTTTTCAGACCATTTCTGCTCAGGAAGAAGAAGAGATCACAGAGGAACTGGTGACATCACTTGTATGATGTTCCTCTCCCCAGCTGACTCAGCTGTCTGGGAGAGAGCCTAGCAATTATCTCCAGTAGGCCTCTGCTCATCTGATTGACTTGCCTTTGCTTTCATGCCTGGCACTTCAAACATCGGGGACAACAAGGCAGGGGGAAAATTTTCCTAATGGAATGAAACAAGGGCTCCAAAAATTACAGCTGCCTCATCTGGAAAGCAGAGCATGTCTCAGCCTCCAGGTTATCACCTGCACACCCAGGCTCAACAGCACTGACAGTAATCATCTGTAAACAATTAATTGTGGAAGAGATAGCACCCACATCAATCACTGAACAACAACATGGAATATGACCTCAGAAGGTGAAATCCACCCTTGGAGGCTCCTCTTAGGTTTGGAGAGGGGTGTGTCACATCCTCGAAAGCCTGAGCTCCTACTTCTGCCACTGACTCCAGGCAAGTCCTTTAACTGGTTTGTGCCTCTGTTTCTCCACTGTTCCACCTGGGAATGGCTCCCACTATGCAGGAGGAGAGTATCCAGCACAACAGCCCCTTGATCTGTAGCTACTCAAATAAAACAGGCCAGGTTCTGGTCGCTGGCCAGTGGCCATGGTATGGCCCACATCCAAGGGTCAGGCCAAAAGTTCTCCTCAGAGCCAGGTGACTTCATCCATATTGTCACATGGGAACGGGTCCTGGCCTGCCTGTCCCCTTAGCTGGGCCCAGTCACTGGCCAGAGGGTGTTAACTGGGAGCATTCTAATGATGGAAGAGGGCAGACCACTGTGGGCAGCGCCCTGGCTTTCCCAGGCCTACTGCAGATATGGCCACCATGGCCCCTCTGGGGCAATCTCAAAACCCTGGGGGTAAAAGTAAATTCCTTTCTGTCCCTGCTGTTCAGCTGCAGCTCTGCTTGCAGGTGTCCAACCTGGGCTCAGGAAGAGCTGAGTTGAAAGCAGCTCTGAGGGAAATGGTTTCAGCATTGCTGTGTTCAGCCTCTCCCACACCACCTGGGCATCTCTGTGGGGTGGTGGCTGCTCTCCAAGGGAATTCCTGCTCTAGCAGAGTGTGGGTACTGCCTATGAGATGACAGCTGCTGCTGGGGCAGAGCCACACACCCACATGCTGTCTGAATAATGAAAACAAAAATGCCTCGCTCCCACTGGATGCTGTTTTATTGCCTGACTGGTGGCTGCTGCCATGTGAGTCACTTCCAGGGGAGGCCACAAGGCACTTCTGTTGCAAAAAGAAGAAATGATGCAGAGCCCGAGCTGCTGTGCACTTGGGAAAGCAGATCAATACATGATCAGCAGATCAATCACTGTCTTGGGCAAGGGAATTCTAGCTGGAAAGGCTCTCCTGCTTTTTCTGGGTCATTAGTAGAGCCCCCTATTCCAAAGCAGGGCCTCCATCTAACAACAGCGCTCTACTTGATTAATGCTGATTAGCCCTGCTTTGCTTGGTACGTTGATTAAAAAGCAAGGTTCATTTCCCAGGTTTCCTTCCCAATCACATTCCCTAATTTCTTTTGGCACTGCCACAACCTCTTAATTCTTCAGTCCTTCAAGAAGCTCATCAGACAAGGACAATGCTGAGGCAGTAGCAGACAAAGGTCAGATGTGGGTTATATCCAAAGGGAAGCTCTCTCCTGAGCTGTGTTACTCTATGTAGTGGGCTGGCTAGTGGCATTTTCACCTTAAAATGTTGCTCACGAATACTGTGAAGGCAGATAAAAACCCATCACTACTCAAGATGTTCCTACATACTGTTCTCCTCAGACACATCTGCTTGATTCCCAGCAACTGTAGAAGCAAAGGGCCCCATATTGCCTTTTCTTCAAATTATCAGGATAAATAAATTGCTGTAGAAACGGTTTTAGGGCTTAGCCCTATGGCTTACCCAGCTTGTTCAGGGGCTGCAGCAGATGCAAAGAAATCCAGGGAAACAGGGCACATACAAAGTGCTCTTGGCCCACTCTTCCCATCTTTGGCGGTCTGTGGTTCAAGGGTCTTCATCACTTCAAAGCCATACTCAGCTTATGGGGTTTAACATCCACCAATGTGTTGCCAATCGCACTCCATGGAAATGCAAAAGGGACTTACTTCTGTCTGTATCAAATCTCCTGCTTGCCTGCTTTCAGAAACACCTAGTTATGAGGAAAGAGCAGCAATCCTTCCCTCAGAGCTCCCTACTGTCCATGATATGAGAGGTGTCTGTCATTGTCCCTTTAGGCATCTCCTGTTCTAGCCAGGGGTCCTCCCTTCACACAGAACCAATTTTGCAGCTTATTGGAACTTGTTTCAATAAAACAACCAGAGCTCAAGAAAACAAACATCCTATTACTGCCTCTTTCACAATAAGAAAGTGGAAATCCAGAGTATCTTTAAAACACAACCAAATAAATAACAATTTGAAGCAGAGAGCAATGAGTTAATCTGACATCTGAATATTCACTGCTATTAAGATGAAGACTTGCCTCCTTCAGCTCTTATGTAAATAGAACTCATCTGCGATGCAGATTTTATTAATTAACTGGCAAATCGAGAAAACCCCAATAGGCTGTAATTGAACTTCGTGTTGATGATAGATGAGGAGACACTTACAGGCCATCCGCTGTGTCTGCACAGTCACTCCTGGATCTGCTGCCATCCCTACCCATCCTCACAACAGAGGGGCTGCCCCATCCTGAGCAAAATCAAGAATATCTGAGGAGCAAATACCTGGAGCTAATGGGGTGCCTGGAGCTGATGAGATACCTGGCACATATTCTTCCCGAAGCACCCTCTGGCTCATCACATTGCTTTTGTTCATGTTTTCTGCAGCTCCCAGAGGCTCTCAGGAGCCAGGCACTAGCTACTGAAGCTCCAACAGGAGTGAGGATGCTCATAGCTTTGAGGGGACATAATCACCTCTAACATGAAGAGGGGACACTTGTTAAAGCTGTGGAGAGCTGGGCTGCTCAGATGTCCCTAAGGGTCCCGAGTAACCTGGGAAATGTAAGATTTCCCTATACCCTGGTGATGACATGCTCTTTAGAAACACGCCCCAAACC
The DNA here is from genome assembly GCA_013400855.1 of Buphagus erythrorhynchus. NCBI lineage: Eukaryota > Metazoa > Chordata > Aves > Passeriformes > Sturnidae > Buphagus > Buphagus erythrorhynchus. The sequence goes on along the minus strand of VZTT01005596.1, from coordinate 13,125 downwards.
AAGACCTTAAGTGAAGCACAGACCAGTCACATTTATATGTGTCCCAGTGATGACTCCCTGCTGGTAACATGGATAGTGGCAAGCAGGCTATGTGAGGAAAAGGCAGCCCTGGAGCCCTGCAGGAGCACCATGTTGCCCTTCTCCATCGAGGCAGCACGTGGCAGAGCCCAGCAGGAAGGAGATTAATGCATTATTGATGTAGGAGGAGAAGGGATGAATGAAACAACCCCCTGCATGGGTGCTTTGCAGCTCTTGGAGGGTAACTAATTTTGCTTTTATTTTGCTAGAGGAACAGCGAGGCAGCAGCAAGGAGCCCACCCTTGGAGCTGCTGAAGTCTGGGTTCTTCTCAGCACAGCAAGAGGAAGTGGCATTTGAAGCACTGAGATGTGAGAAGAGTTTCATTATTGCTCTGGATGGCCCCTTCATTAGAGGAAAACACAGTATTTAATGAAGGGGAAAGAAAACTGGAGCTCCCTGCTGCATTCAGAAATCCGTCTCTTTTCAGCTTTGCTTCTTTCTCTTTATTTATGGGAATGAGGGACGCTGGACCTATCCATCCCCGTTGCAGCCCATCCCTGGGTCTCATGAGGGATGCTCCAAGGCCACCCCAAGTGAAGATCTCCCTGCAGACAGGGTCCCACAAGCACTGTTCCCATTGGACTCCCCAGCTTTGGGATAACTCCCTGTGCCCACATCCCAGTGGGCTGAGGCTGCTGGCTATGGGTGCAGATATGAGATTCCAAGATCTACCCCCCTGCAACCACACCCACACCCACCAAGAACTCTACACCAGAAATTCAGTGCCATTAAGGAGAAACTGAAGCACAAGGGATGTGTTACACACACCTATGAAGACCATGCTTGATTAAAAAGCAAAGGGAATGCTTTCCCCATGGCTTCCTTGCAAAGTGCATTCAGATTACCAGGGAAGGACTTGGTTTCTCATGACTGGCTTAACAAACCCAACATGGGATTCACACATCAAGCTAATTCTTCCCAGCATGCACCAATTATTTGCCAAGGTAGTTTTGATCTCTCAATTACACCCCATGAAGTTTTCAGCATGGAAAAGCAGAATATCTTTTCTTTCTCTTTCTTCTCTGCTAATAATTGGGGTTTTTTATAGCAACATGTCAACAGACATCAGGAGTAGAACCAGCTCACATTCCCTTTGCTGAGACAACTCTAGCTCTGCTAGGAATTGAGATAAAAGGAAGCTTGCTTTCATCCCAGCATAAGCAGGCAAGAAGTGGAGCATGAACAGAGAGAAGACAAGCAGAGAAGCGAGCACTGTGATTTTATTCTGAGTCTCTGCACCTAAAGCTGTCCTTAATCACCACTCATGACTCATAGCCATTTCTTTCACTGGGAGCTCCAGACAGCGTAATTTGGTTTCAGAGGCTCAGAGGCACACTGGCTGCAAGGGACCTCTGGATGTCTCCCATTCAACCACTTCATAATTTGCTCTGAGAATTTTCCTGGGTTCCCTCATGACCCGTCCTGTTCCCAAAGTGATGAGCTTTGAATGTGTCCTGAGGTGAGAAAGCTTCCTGCCGCAGAGAACGTGTTGGAGGAAGAAGAGTAGTTTCAACAGTTGCCTTCTTTCTTGGCTGCTCTGGAAAATTTCCCAGTCCCCTTCACCAAGTCAGCTGTGCCAGGAGATGGACCCTGGGACCTGTGTGGGTCAGGGTTCTTGGAATAGAGCGGGAGGAAGGGATCCAAAGGATCTCAGGAGACTGAGAAAAACAAAAGGACAGGGGACACAGCTTGTGGGAAGCAGTGAGGTTCAGGATAAGGTCAGGAGCTAGAGAGGGGCTGTGTGTGTGAAGGTTGGATAACCACAGACTCAGACCATCAAACCCAGCCATCATGTGACATTAATCATTTTTTCCTGCTTGATTCTCAGTTGCAGCTGGAAGCTGGACCGAGGTTTGACTGGAGCCAGGATCACAATCTGCCTGCTCTGCCTGCTTCAGAGACAAACTCCTTCATCCTGCGCCTTCCTGCATTATTTACAGAGACCACAACCCCTTTTCAGTACCATCACCAGGACATTCCAGTGATTTCCAAGCAAAGGAACAAGTTTCCTGTAAATTACATTTCCGGCAAGCATCTCTGCTAATTAAAGATTATGAAATGAATTTACCATTGCGTCAATTAAAATCCATTCACAGCTAATACCTTCCTCTTTTTCAACGTCATTTATTTATTGAGGGTAGGGAAGGAAGGAACCGTGCTCGGAGTCTCCAGAAGTTCTCTGGATTTGGAACAGACTTGGCTCTGCCTTGTTACATGGAATAGGTCCCTGGAGAATGCAGACTGATTGCAATCTAATTTATGGCATTCATCAACATATGAATTAATGCTGGGGTCTCAGATATGAGATCTCTCTATTTGCCTCTCCCTCCTCGCACAGGTTCAGCTGCTCAATTCCACTGCCATGCTTCCTTCCCTCCCAGTACTGCATTAAAGAAACAGACTTGGTTTTGGTTAGGAAAACTTGTTTATCATGAACAAACTGGGCATCTCACCTAAATTTCTGGGAACTGAAGTCAACTGAAACCAAGGAGAATTTAATCCCTGCTTTGAATGAGTTTGGGCTCTGGTGCTCAGCTGCCATGCACCTCAACTTCCCCATCTGTGACACAGGGATGCTGTTCCCAGCCTCCCTCTGAAAGCCACAGGGAGAATAAAAATATACTTGTGCTTTGGAGCCCCGCAGAGGAGTTTGCAGAGGGCTTTTGTGTGTCTTACTATTGCTTCTCTGTATTGTTCTTGGCTTTGACCTTGGACTGAGCTGAACCAAAGAATAATCAAACAAAGCACTTATATTTCAGGTGCGTGTTGGACACTTGTAAAAGAAAGCCTAAAACTGCAAAGTCTTCTGGTAGCAGCCATTAACCCATGTGGTGACTGGAAGCCCTGGAGGTGCTGGCAGGGTTATAAATCATGCAAGTGGTGGATGAAGGGCTGCTTGTCTGCTCTCTGCTGAGAAGTTGGCACAGAAAAAACATGACAGCAAAACAAATCTGGGGACAGAAAGTCGGTGTGCAGGATGCCTCGGGGCAGGGAAGGCAGGTCAGGGAATAGGAGGAGATGTGCAGAGGAGCAGAGAGCATTCAGACATTGAAAGGGGAGGCTTCTGCTTCGTGTGCATGAGCAAGGAGTAGTTGCACAGGGTAACAGAAAGCAGGCATAGGTTAGGATGGGAACTACAGGATGTCTGTCTGCTGGGGTCAAGCTTCCTTTCCTTGGGGCACAACTCCACAGACAGAACTAGTTTTGAGACAGAAACCTCATCATTTGGGCTCTCTCACTGCTCAGATCCCAAGGTCACCTTCAGCAGAGTTCAGTTCTGGAGAAAAGGTCTGGTACAATGTCATTGAAGCTCAGCATCACCATGAGCTGCTGTTCCATCACTCACCTGCTCTTCCTGAATTGTCTGAATGTGCATCGACTTAGTGGATGTGGCTTAGTTTTTTTTCTCTTCTCTCTGATGAAAGAAATAAAGCATGTAAAGTAATTTTTAGACTTATCTATAGATCACTCTGTCTGTCAAAAGTATCAGAGTGCTCCAGGGAAGAAGGAAATGTGAAGTTCTCTGTGCTTGACGGGACAGAGAAGATGTGGATTCCCATTGCAGTGAAGAAGACTCAAGTTAGATTCACCAGGAAAAGCCGTAACTCAACACTGAAGGACAGGAACCAACTACAAAGCTCCTCACTGGTGGGAGACTTCCTTCATCTGGGGAACAGCAGGTCCAGCCAGAAGAACACACCAAGCAAACAACATTTTAAAGAGCTGTGGACAATTTGATGTAGAATTGGTAGACATTTGATACCTTCATAGCAGTAAAGTGCAGGAGTCAATGGATTCCGTCTCTGTGTGGTTAACAGCCTATGCCAAAAAAATCCTGCCCTGCTCATTAGGAATGTCACCTTCACTCTTAATTTCAGACTTTTCCTGGGGATTCAACTCAAACTTCAAGTTAATATTTCCCTGGCTAAATTACTCTTTGGTAGCAGTGGACAGGCAGATCGGTAAAAAAAAAAAACCAACAAAACAACATGTAGCATTTCCATCACAAAATAAAAAGATGGAAGGGATGCAATCCCATCTCTGGTTGCACATGGGTTAAAAGTGGTTTCCATACTTGTTGAAAACATTTTTTTCTTTTCCTGGTTCTGCTCCTGAGTTTATCCTAGCCCAAAGTAATCAAGCGTTTTGCTGCCACTGCCAATCACAGCTGCCTGCTGCTGACAAGAGAAGCGTTGCCGCTAGAGCTGGAGCACCACGGGATGCTCGAGGCAATGCCCCTGCTGGGATGCAGCAGAGCTCAGTCCAGACTGGAGCTGTTTCATGCTCCTGTCACTCAGTCCAGGGCTCCTACAGTTCACCAGGAGTTGGCTGACCTTGTCAGACCTGAACAGGGAAGAGGGATGCTCTCACCCACTGTCAGCCTTCCATCCAGGAGGGCTGTGCCCACTTCTTTCCTCTGTTCCAGCACCCACAGTAGCTGGATGTTCCCATCCAGGATCCACCATCTGCACACATTGCTTTGGAGCCAGGAAAAGGAGTGTTATCCACTCCCATTCAGGACACAGGCAATGTTCCAGTCCCTCTCTGCCATCAGTTCCTTTAATGTGAGTGTGCCTGTTGTGGCAGGGATGGCCAGGACGTGGCCTCAGGGGCTGTTTTCCAACCTGTGAGGTTGGGATCAGTCTGCAGACACAGTTACAACCTGGGCAGGCAGCAACACACGGCTCAGGCATGCAATGAATGCACTGTGAGACGCTGAATGAGTGCCTGGGAAATAGCAGGTGAGGGTTCTGAAAGGTGCTGGGGAAAGGGCACGGCAGGAGCACAATCTGCAATGCAGAAGAGAGCACTGCATCACCTCTCGTGTGAGGTGGCAGATTAATCAGGAGTCACAGAGTGCATTTGTAACCTGCCTGGCAACCCAGCAGTGCTTCTCAACCCTACCCAGCTCTCTCTCCACACCTGAAAAACCAGCAGAACTTTACATGTCACTCGTTAGAAACAGGTCCTGCTCTGGGAGGAGAAAATACTGGAGCAAGGACTTGGTGAGGGACAGGCAGCAGAGCCCCATGTGGGTATATCTGTAGGGAAATGAGGACTGGCATCTGGGGAGGTCTCTGCTCCTGTACCTCTGCCTGCAATGAGGGGAGTATTCAGGGAAGGAGGTAAGTTTCCTGTTTGCCTTGCTCAACTCCTTAATTTCTTTCTTTCCTTTACCATTGTTGACACTTAAAAGTTTCCTCCTGAAGCCCAGATATCAGCAGGTGGACAGGGACCTCAGTCCTGCCCTTTCAAGCTCTCTGAAAACTCCAACAGGTTTGCATCCATACAGTTTTTTCTCTACTTTGCTTGAAAGAAAAAGCAGGTGAGGGGTTGGGTTTGTTTGGGGTTTTTTGGGGTTTTTTGGTTTTTTTTTTGTTTTTTTTTTGTTTTGGTTTGGTTTTTTTGTTTTTTTTTTGTTTTGGTTTGGTTTTTTTGTTTTTTTTTTGTTTTGGTTTGGTTTTTTTGTTTTTTTTTTGTTTTGGTTTGGTTTTTTTGTTTTTTTTTTGTTTTGGTTTGGTTTTTTTGTTTTTTTTTTGTTTTGGTTTGGTTTTTTTGTTTTTTTTTTGTTTTGGTTTGGGTTTTTGGGTTTTTTGGTTTGTTTTTTTTTTGGGGGGGGGGGGTGGGGTTTTTTTTGGTTTTTTTTGTTTGTTTGGTTTTGGTTTTGGTTTTTTTGTTTGTTTTTTTTTTTGGATCTACATATCCAGCATGGATGGCAGAGAAGCTAGAAAATGTAGAGACTGCCAGCTTCTCCCTCCAGATCTCTTTGAGAGGCTTTGGGAGATGTCAGATGCACACAGCCTGGCTCACCTTCTCACTGTATTTCAGGATAGCAAAGCTATGAGTGGAAAGAGATGTGGAAAAACAGTACTTTCCCATCTGTTGGGATGAGGCCTTCCTGTTCTGCTTTGTGTCAGACTTACCCACAGATAACCCCTACAAATGCTTTTCAGCTATTTTTACCTATTTTTTGCCCAAGCAGCACTTTCTAGAGATGCAAACAAAACATGTAATTCATTCTTCCCACCTCACCTCCACTCCAACTACTCCTGCTGCCCTGGGTTTGTTTATTTGGGAAATATTCCCCTTCCTTTCATGAAGCAAGCTTTTAATGCTGGATAATTTTGTGCTTGCCTTCAGCCTCTCAAGTCCTTTGAATAAGCCAAGCTGTCCATGAGATGGTGCCACATGCAGAGTTAAAACCCTACTTTGCTTACCAGAGACAGCAGATAGGGAACAGTCTTCCTAGGCACTGCATTTAATATGGCATATTTATTATGTCTATTATTATTATAATCTGGACTTCTTCAGCTTTAGGTACATGAATAATACAGGATGAAAAAAAAACTTTTTAAGAAGGTGTTTTTATATATAGATAGATAAAGATAGCTCACTCTGATTCATCTGCTAAAAATTGCTGCTGTTCCTTGTTTGTTTGTTTTATTCAAGCAGAAATCGCTGGGCAAGATGAATGCTAGGAATGGGAATACAGGATAAGCCTAAATTTCACAACTTCTTGTCATGCTGGAAGGTTGCTGTCAAAACTTTGGTACAGGTCTGGAATTTGCTTAGAAATGAAGTTTGTGCTCCGGGGTGTGGTGCAGCAGCCGAGCACAGCCAGGCAGGGAGGCAGGGAAGAGCATCTGGCCCATCCAGGGATGAATGAAGGCCAGCAGGGGAAGGCTGCAGGATCTGCAAGGGAGCAGGAGCTGTGCAGCCCCCACAAGCCAGCATCTGAATAGGAATGTCACCCTGCATAGCTAAAATTTGAGTGGTTTGAAGAACTCCTGTGATGACTGGTTTACCTTGTGCCTTGTGAGGGTGTAAATTGTTGTGCCTGTTCTTCTGACCAGGTGCAGTGATTTCTCTGGTGGGGATCGGGGTTTGGAGTCAGCAGGCAGCACAGAAAAGAGACACAAAAAAACCTTCAGGCTGTAAAAATGACCCTTGGGCAGACAAATATCTCACTCAAAAGTACAGATGGAGGGAGGTATTGCTGCTGGAGCTGCACCTCCTGACTACATTTTCAGCCAACTTCCACATAGCTCTGAGCCAGGGAGAGACACAAAGCCTTCCCAAGCCACAGCACAGTGCACAGCAATAAACTCCAGCTCTGTTCTCTACCCCTACAGCTCTGTTTGCACCTGACAGGTGCTGCCACATCCACAGCCTGTGGCCTCCTTGTCCCTCACATGTCACAACAGAGGAGATGCAGCCAGCAGGGGAGCTGGGAGAGTGTCAGATCTCCAGATCTGGTGTAGAACCTGGGCTTTGCCTTCTGTAGAGATCCTGAGATCTGGTCCCAGTCACAGACAGGAATCCAGACTGTCTGCTCTGGGCATTGCTAGTGATGTGTCAGAGTGGTTTTTCAGTTCTGCATGGACACAGTTATTGAAGTCATGTCCCAGTAGTCAGTTGGATCCTGCTTCGGTGGAAATAAAACACCAATGCTTTGACTGTAGCTTCACAGAGGGTAATCCATAAAATAAAAATACTAAGGAAATAGCTGTAACAAACACTTGACATCCATCATGAGGGACAAGATCTGTCATGACCCACTAAAACATTATTTGTTCTTTTTCCCAGGGGCCAAAACACCGCTCTTCTGCATGAGATATATGTCATTGGATATGTGTGTATCCCTAAATTTAATTTGTCCAATTGCATTAGGACAAGCAGCTAATTCCGAAATTCATTTTGTTCCCATAATCAACCCCTCTGCCAAATGGCATTTGGGTGGAATTGTGGAGATTGTGATTTTTATTTAAAGTGATTTATTGAAATCATTAGCAATGTTCCCTAAGTGGAATCCATGGCAATTCTTTTAATCTTCCCCCCATCACAGTAAATGCAAACATTTTTTTTTTAATAACAGAGAGATTGAAATATAAGGTTATTAAAATCCACACTTGTGTATTTCTCCGTGCTCTCTCCCTCTGTAATGGGTTGGAAACCATAATTGTGGAAATGAAGGCTCCCTTTCAGACCGGAGATGCAGAGAGTGTATAATGAACAGTTAAGCATCTATTTAGTCACTTTGAATTGATAAGGGTGTTAATGAAAATGAAAGGAGCCAACTTTATTTCCGCTGCAGGAAAATACAAATGGTGGGGGAGTATTTTTTTAGTGTTGCCCTTAGCCCCTTTAATGGAGTCAGTGTCTGCAGCAGAACTCAGAGCTTCCCCAAGTGCTTTTCCAGCTTCTTCCCACAAGTGCTCAATGCAGGTCTGTGAAACTGAGGGGGTTTGCACTGTATCTCACTGGAGCAAGGTCTGGGCTGTTGTCACCAGCTGTTCCCAGGCACACAGAGAGCTGCCCCTGTTGCCCTCAGCTCTGATTAATCTCCCCAGGTACACACACCTTTGCAAACCCTTTGCCTCAAATGACTCAGCTCCATCCCCTCCTGGGAATAAAGGGGTACAACATGATGGGAGCCTGCCTGGGACAGTCACAGCCAAAGCCAGGCACAGGGATGGGTCAGCCTGGACCAGATGCTCCCTGTTCCCTCTGGTTGATGCACTGGTACCATGGCAACTGCTAACACCAAACAGCTGTGGTGAAAGTACAGCTTTGGAGCAGCTTCGGTCCCCAGTGACCATGGCCAAGTCCTGGGGATTGTTCTTTTCCTCCTAAGAACCCCAGGCAAAGGATGTGCATCTGAGCAGAGCAAAGACAGACTGCAGTGTGCCACCCCTGTACAGAGCCCAAAACTCACTTTACATTGAAAAGTTCTTATAAAAAAATAACCTTGTCATATTTTCCGTCTTGAAAGGATAAAATCTCATGTGGGAGGACTGAGAATCTGAGAGAGGAGCCATTTGCCCTCAGCTCCTGACTCCTGCCCTGCTCTGGAGCTCCAGAGCAGCTTCATGCTCTGGAGGCAGAGTAGCAGCTCCAACTCTAGACATCAAGATGAGAGGCAGGGGGACATCAGGACCTATCCCACTGCAGGATATGTATCCATGCAGCTGCCCAGATATCCTTCTGTAACCAGTCACAGCTCTGTCATTTGTGAGAAGAAATTTTAGGATGCTGTTCAACAGTCCTGGGCACCAGAAGTGACTGTGACATGGTCCATGCAACATTCCAGGGAGGGCTCTGCAATTTCTTTTTTCCTCCACAATTTCATTGCTCCTGGGCTGGTACAATCTGTTCATCACCAACCTAAACCCTGGTAATATTATTGTACAGGAGATGTTGCCATTTTATTCTATACTCTTCCAACCCCCAGGCAGCCGGCAGGATTGCTGCTGAGAGGTAACACACACACACACACACACACATGCAAAGTTAATCTTTTGCTATTATTTCTCAGAAGCTCCATTTGGCTGCTTTCAGGCCTAATGTGGTGATTTCCTTGTCCCCATTACAGCTGTTTCTTACATGGGGAAGCAGCACTAAAAAAAAAAAAAAAAAAGAAAGAAAAAAAAAAGAGTGAAAAATGGGGCTGTGATTTTTTTTCACCTCCAAATATAGAAAGACAATTTCACCCTTTCTAAGATTTCTCTAAGATTTCCTCTTCCTCTCTTTAAATATGTCCCACTGCCTTCTTCAAACCAAGCCAGCAACTCAGTGATCCCAGAGATCCCACCACCAAGGCAGATGAGGAGATGTACTTGTAGAGAACATGAACCAATTTAAGACCATTATCAAGGTGACCAAGGACAGGCTGGCTCTTACCAGTTGGCACAGACAGCTTAGCGGGGAGGGGAGATGGTGAGGGAGCTCAGCCTCAAACCCTCCGTGCTTTCTGCAAACCCGTCATCCCTCCAATGCCAAAACTTTGCTGGGCGGAGGCTGCCGGGGAGGGAGAGGGGCTGTGGGGAGCATGGCTCCTGCGGGATGCTGGCGCTGGGATCGGTGATGTCCTCCCCGCTCCCGGCAGCGCCCGCGATGTGATTCCTCCCAGCCGGCAGCACCGCTCCCAGACAAAGGCTGAGATCAGCGCCCACGGAAGGCTGGACCTGGGCTCCCCACGCGAGCGCTCCGGCTGCTCCCCACCTTCCCCTGCACGTCGCCGGGAACATCCAGCAGACGGATCAAAGCTCATCTTTTGTCATCGGAAGGATTAACTCCCCGGGGAGCAGCGGCGGAGGCTGAGCCGGCGCTCCCGCCACGCATCGCCTGCTTCCCAGCACGCTCGGGAGTTTTGGAGCCAGCCTCCGGCAGCTAATCACCTCGCTGCCGGAGCCGGGGAGGCTGCGAGGAGGCGGCAGGGTGGAGGGACGGAGGGAAGGAACGGGGAGGAGTGTCCGCACACACACGCACACGCGTGCACCAGCACCGCACACGGCTCCGGGCAGCGGCTCCGGATCGGCGGCTCCGCAGGGAGCCCAGCCTGAATAAAACAGCCTGGAGCATCAGGCGACAGCATCTGTTCGCTTGGAAAAGTCTTTCAGGTAAAACCCGAGACCGGCCGCTTCTGGGCTGGGCTAGGCACCGGGTGCTGGGCTCTCTGCTCGTTGTCTCTGACTTGGTTCTGTTTTTAAAGGAATCGATCGGGAGATGCCGGTAAAAGAAGTTGCTGAAAGCCAAGCTGGAATGGCCAGGAGCTGCGCGCCTCCGTCACACACCGGAGCGGCTGAACTTTGTGGGGTCTGAACATTTTTCTCCTCTGCGAACGCTCTGGGCAGCGCTAACGGGAGAGTCAGGACGGCACCGCACACCTTGCGCCTGACCGAGCCTGGGGCAGAGCCAAAGGGGGATTTCTGTCTCTCCAAGGACCATNATCGGTCAAAATCATTCCAGCACCTACTTTTTCCTAAGGAACTTCATGCCCATAGGGGTTTTCTGCGGGCATTTCTAGGAGTGAGACCGAGGTACCACAGATGCATCCCTACCAGATCATGTAAGAATTTGCAAATGAGAAACATACCCCATCCAGACCTTCTCTGCCCGCTTTGCAGTACATGGTTTGGTGTAAGCACAGCAATTCTCACATCTTTCTCTCCCTTTTAAGTCTCTTGAGCTTGGAGACCTCTTTCCTCATTGCAATTATGATTATTTGCAACATCAGTGCCATCAAAGATTGGAGCACTTTCCTTTCCCAAATCCTCCCCAGCGTTAACAAGACTCTGAACTTGGTACAGCAAGTGGAAGCCACCACCAGCTCGGTGGTAAGTGTCCTCCAGGACCCTGAACAGGACAACTACCTGTCCAATAGCCAGTCCATGAACTCCAGTAACTTCACAGCTGGCCTGGACCACTTGTTCCAGTACTCATACTCGGATAATGACCAGCTCTACAAGGAGTACAAACCCCCTCCTCGAGATGCCATTCCTCTGCCCAAGGCTGTCCTCTACCTCCTCATGGCAGCCCTGGTGGTGGTGGCAGTGGCGTATGCCATCGTCGGGCACCTCATCAAGGACCTCATTTACGACTTTGTAGGTGAGTGTGGGCTTCACACTTGTGTGCCTGTGGCCAAAAAGAGCCTGGTGCCAAGCCTGGATGAGCTGCCTTGTGTCTCTCCTTTGATTTGGGTGGGGTTTAGACCAAGCCTTGACCCTTAAATATTTGCAAGAGCGAATATGCTGGGTTCTCCAAATTGAGTTCTGTGTTGACCATCTGACCTAAGAAAATCCTTGGGTTTAGCCCCCTTCCTAAAGGAGCAGATCACGTGCCTGTGTGCGTGTGTATAAATGTGTGTGCGTGAGTCTGTATTGCCAATTGACTGTAAAATCCCTCAGCCAGTCTCAACTGAGCTTGGATTAGAAGTCTCCAACCTGAAAAGTTTCATGGCAACAGATACCTGAGCACAGGATAACAACCCACGAGTGCATAGTGAAGGAAAATTTGCCATATGAGCTTAACCCCTTATTAGACACCAGAGAGTACACAAACTCCTAGGAAACACAGCTCAGCAGTCTGGTTCCCTTGTTGCCTTAGAACAGCCATCAGAGCCCCTGCAACAAATCCACGCAATGACAGCCCAAAGAGGGTGCATTTTTTTGAGATTTGGCTTCCTCCTCTTCGGTTTCATCCTGTTGCTGATGAATGCTGTCCCATCGGGGCTGAGAGCACAAACACTGCTGGTTGCTGTGGTCAGGCAGAGTGCAGGCAGAGGTGCTTGGCTGCTTGTGACAAGCCCTCAGCGATACTCTTGCTCTTTGCCCCATAATTTGTAAGGCTGGTCGTGCTGGGGAGTGCAAATGTGCCAAATTCACATCTGAATCTCTGGTACTTTTGGCCCCTACATCGTGACAGCCACCATGTCCTTTTTGGGGTCAGGGCCTTGCTTCAGTATGCTGGCGACAGTTTTCCAGCTTGGATAGGGAGCCAGAAGGGATCCCCAGAAGGCTTTCAGCTCCTGGCTCCTGCAGATGTGCACACCCCCAAAAAGCTCTGGTAACAATGCCCTGCACAGGGAAGTGAAGCTAAAATCCCTTTGCACAGCCTTGCTCTGAGCCTGACCCCCAGTCAGGGTTGAAGCTCTGCAGGCTCCATCTCTGCAGGGGGAGGGAGATCACACTCAGCTAGAACAAAATCCACGTGTTCATTCATGATTCTGCTTTATCTCCCTGCTCCTGGGACACAAGGGACACACACCAGCCAAAACTCCATCCTGTGCCTGTGGGTGGGCAACACCTCTGCCTTGCTGAGGGGTGGACAAGCCAAGTCCTTTGGGCAGAGGGTCATGACCAGGCAAGGGCCAGCAGATCCAGGACACGGGGATTTAGAGAGGAGTTATTTGGGACAAGAAAGGTCAAACCTCCTGGCAGGGAGCAGTACTTGGGGTCACGAGGCTGAGCCTGGAAAACGGCAGGGAGCTGCTGCTGAGTAGTTTTTCTTCACTCCAGATGGAAGGGAACGGATATATTGTCTTAAAGTGTTACATTTAACACTTAATCAGCAGCTTGCTGGGGCTGTAACATTACCTGGCTCTGCCGCTCGTCTGATTTAGTGCTGCCTTCCCACAAAGGTAGGCAGTGGGGACAGCACCCAAAAATATATCCCCAGATGCTCAAAGGACCAGGTCAGGGCAGGTTAGAAACTCCCCCGAGGCAGGGGCCAGTCCACTCCCAGTGCCCCTGCAGAGCAGACACCCC
>VZTT01005594.1:0-17935 GCA_013400855.1 Buphagus erythrorhynchus | reverse complement strand
AAAAAAAAAAAAAAAACAAAAAACCAGCCTCTTCAGTAAGGGTCTAACACAGACTCAAAGATCAAGTTTCAGTGATTTCTGCAAAATTACATCAAAACCTCCATATGTGTTAAAAATGGAAAGGCATGTTCTACAGTATTAAAAAATCCACCACAAATCAGTTAAAATACACAACTATAAATACATATGAAAATAGAAAGTGAACGGACAGTGCAATAACCAGGAAGATTTCATAAAGCAAAAAAGTAAGTAGGGAAACCATCACAGCAAAATCAGCAATAACCAAAGCAAAAATCAGCGTTATTTGATGTGTAAAACATAAAAAAAAAAGTCTTTTGTGTAAAATGTAGAAAAAATAGACCAAGTTCCATGCTGGAGATGCACCTCAAGACAGACATGACCATGTGTCATTACTATGCCTTCATGTTAATTTCTGTGATCACAGAAATACTGGGAGTTGTCTTCCTTTAGGTAGAACAAGAAGAAAGAAAAAACACAGCCAATGAGGAAAAACCATAAGAAAAAACACTGCCATCTCCTCCTGCCATTACTTTCAGAGGTAACAACAGAGTCAGATATCCACACACTGACAGAATGTGTCACACAATTTCACATATAAGGCAATAATGCCAGAAAAGGAATGGCTACTGCTACTCTCTGAATTGCTTTACTATAAAGCTTTCTATGGAGACTACTAAGGATTGAAAAGGGAGGAAAATATTCCACATTTCCTGATTTATCTTGAAAATCAAAAAGTCTAGGTTATTTGCAGCTGACACTTCAGAATGATCAGAAATCTTTTCATCACTACTTTGGCAAATAAATTTTCTGATACATGTGATCAAAGGCAAAGATTAGCTCAGGAATCTGGACATCATTTATTTTGGCAGTGTGCATAAGTTAATAGATTCTTTTGGTCCTCCCTAGGATTAACATGCATTTTGAGAGGTGGTATTGGGTCCATACAGAAACCTGAAAGTTCAAAGATATATTACTTAGTTTAGTCACCCAGAAAAGTGAGCTAGAACAATTAAACTATCAAGCATTCAAAAATAAGACTGCAAACTGTTCCAGAAGACAGAAAAATTCAAAATCACTGGTATTGAAGATCTTTCTTGTTATAGCTGATTTCCTCTTCCAGACAGCACATCATCGCATGAGTTCTCCCTGTAACTGTTCTTACTATCAGAAAATATTTTTCAAAAATGTACATAATTTCTTAACCAAATTACTAGTTATAAATCTAACTATTCTCCATTGAATGGAAAAACTTAATTAGTTCAGTGTTAAGAGAACCAAAGAAAAAATAAGTTTTTAAAGAGAAGTTACTTTGTCCCTTTTATGGAAGACAATGGCTGTCGTTTAGGTCCACAGTACAAAAGTCACTATTTCCATTGAGTTCAAAGACAGCAACAGTGCAACTTCAAGCTAAAAGGCCAAATTAATAGGTTCAAGTCAGCAACAAATAAACGGGGGTCTCAGACACAAACCCCATACCCTATCTTGCCCTTGGAAGGCAGTGATAAACTTTGGTTGAGTTAAGCAGGGCAGTCCATACTGCCTGCAGTGCTTGGTGCTGTGTGCATACACCTTCCAGCACTCTGCCACACTTTCAGTCTTTTCTTTGGGCCTTAACTAGAACCTGTCAGATTCTGTAGGCATGGAGAGTGTGACCTCTTGCAACATCACAAGGTGGACAGGATTACTGGGATTGAGCCAGCAGTTCTCAAGGAATCGTCAGTGTTTCACAGTTTAGATTTAATGCCTTGGGAGGAGAGTTCCTGATTGATTCTGCAAGCTGGGCTGAATCCAGCCCCATGCCTTGAGGGACTGAGGGGATGGGGGAGTCCAGGGGTAACTCATGAGCAGGGTATGATCAGAACTTGCAGGAATGTTGCTGGAAAAGGAGTCGAGGGGAGGGTGCAGCTGGGACCTGCAGCAGTTCTGCTGGCAGTATCAGAGGAACCTGCTGGGGTTTCTGTCTTGGCAGCCAGGGATCTGAGCTACCCTGCAATAACTGCATTTCTTCAGTGGCATTAAGAGCTGAAGTGGAAACACCATCTCAGTTGCTGGCAAACCATTTACAGCTCCAGTGTTGTAGTCTGGGCACTGCTAGGTTTGCATTAACAAGGTACTGGCAGCAAAAGCAAAGAGGAAAACTTAATCTTGTCCTTTCTCACAGTTTCATTCCCACGTCCCAGTGTTTCACATCCTGCAGTCTGCTCATCACTGTGCTGGACCCTACTGCAGCAGGGAGGGCAAGGGGGATTGCGACCGAAACCTTACACCAAAGGTCTGCGAGCACAACAGGCTGAAGATTCCCTGAGGGAAATCCTTAACTGGGCTTCCTAAGAGGTAACTAGAGAGCTGCTGTGCCTTCCCCTCCACTGCATGAGAGCCAGACAGTGTCTGAACAATTACTATTTGATTTGGGTTAAGAGTCAGACACCACCCGGGGCAACATCCAGACTGCAGCCAGGGATACTGTTTCCGGAAACAGAAACAACAGGTGGGAATTTGCAAATGGCAATGCTTTACACACTTAGAGCACCACTGTGTTTCAGTGCAGACCATTAAAACACAAGAATACAACATTTTTCAGGGTGATTTTTTGCACTGTGTTGTAGCAATATTGAGAGTAGAGTCTATCCCTGAACTCTCTGACCTTTTGTAACAGCTGATGATCCCAAACTCAGGGATGCAAGTGCTGCCTTACTTTCTTTGCTGTTCCAATTTGTATCTATCAGATGAATGTACACCACATCATGCAGTGAGAGAGCATGGAGGTAGTGAAAGGGGGCTGCTGTATGACAAGAAAGGGGTGTTACTTTCAGAGCTCCATCATTTCAGTTATGGCTGTAAGCCTGACTTCTTTAGTTATTTGATAAAGCAGGAGAAAATTTGCAGCAGGTCATTGGCAACTCCAATCATGCAGAGCTATAAAGGAAAAAAAAGTGTACTCTGATTTCTGTAAGTATACATGCTCTATGCAGACCTTCCAGTCATCTCTATGGGTACAGACAATACCTGGATGGACAAAAATTGCTCTCTGAAGACACCAAAGGTTTTGTGAAACAAACTAACCTCCACCACACAAACCTATTTTTAGTGATTAGCAGACATCTACAGTCAAAAATTTGTCATTGCTGGTCCTTATTCATTTGTATGTTCAAGAGAAAATTTGCTCAACTTTCAATTCAGACCATATATTTTATCAGTACTCTGACTATCTGGCTTAAAATACTAGGTAGGTACATCACTCATTTCTTAATTTAGTGCTTCGTGTTGAATGGACTGATGTATTCATGACATTATTTCCACGTTGCCTGAATGACTGAAATGGTGCAAACAGAACTAAAAAACAAGAAATAGACTTCTTAAATGCAAGGCTATTGGGAAGATAATACCCATAATAAACTTTCTGTAATTATTATGGTCTGGGAACAATTCCAAGTGTAGGAAGACCATGTGTTACTATGCTTTTATAATGAATAGAACTTCACAATCCTACTCATGGAAAAATATATTTTTAATATTTAAGCAGCACTAATTTATAACCTTTCTGAGGCCAACAGGTGAAAAAAATTGGCAGAGTAAAAGTACTTATGAATTTGGGCACAGACATGAGAAAGTTTTGTCTTGAAAGAATACACACTCCCGCTCCTTCCCTTTTCCCGTGAAATCCTGAACCTGACACCTCAGACTATCAGGTTAATGCTTAGTGAATGTTCCTTTCATGTTTATACCTGAAGGAAAGCTGAAGTGATTTCAGGGTTTAAAAAGCCATGTGGCATTCACAATGCCCTACGAACCCTCTGGGCAGCTCAGCTCCCAAGCCATGGCTCCTGTCTAGCACTGCAAGAGGCACAGCAAAATTCCACCTATGACACTGCAAACGTGCCCTAAACTCCACCCCAGAGGGACCATCTTTGAGGCCAAGAGAGCACCCCAGTCTCAGTTCCCCTGCAGACCTTTGGCTCTGTGCTGAGGCTGCTGCACTGGGTGCCAATTAGTGCCAGCCAATTGCTCCTGCGATGCGCACACCTCTCCGGGAGCCGGGCTGGAGCTCCCAACTCATTTCCTACAGGTCACTGACAACTCTGCCCAAGACTGACTAAGGCCCAATTTGGATTAGCAATTTAGCAGGAAGGTCCTGTGTCACACTGCCCTCCAACCTCTCTCATGTAAGCAATTTGAATACAGCAACTTCTCGGCTGCAAATCGACTAGTTTCAGAGGGAGGGGTGTTAGAAAACTCCAGAAGCGAGTACATTTACAAAGCCTGCCATAAAGTGTTATTGGGAAATTAAACTGTGCCGTGCCCCCTTCACCTCTTGCTGTGTAGACTGCATTTGAAGGATTTCATTAAGGCCAGAGGCCAGAGCTTACATTTCTGTTGCCGAGTGAAATGAATCATGGAAGAAATTGACTTAACTGGGATTTCCAATAAAATACTGGGTTTAGAACCAGGGAGTCAACAAATATTCGGCCACATCAAAATTTTTAAGACATGAGCAGGAAATTTGTGGTTTGTTTTAGAATAAGAAAAAATACATAGTTATAAAGCCTTCTTAATTTAATTTAATAAACCCACCTCAACAAAATGATGAGAAAAAAGAGAGTCTTACTTGAAAAGTATGTAGCATTGTAGGCCACAGGATACCTACAGTAGCTAAACTTTCACTGCTGTTAGTACTTTAAAGTATATTCTGTGGTATTCCAATGTATATTTCCCTTGAGCTGTAATCACTTTTACTAGCTAAATTTCTGCCAGATACTTATCATAGATCCTACAGAATTGATTCCAGTGTCAGTCACTACCACTGGGAGCACCACTCTGTTATGGTTCCTTTTGCCTACATTCTCATTCCTGATGCTGCTATGGAATGGAAATTGGATACAAACGGTGTGTACAGACTCCTCAGACTGATTCCTTAGCTAATCCTCAAAAGGTGCAATAGTTTGGGTTTTTTTTAACCACATTAAATGAGTACAACCACAGTGCACATGCAATTATACCTGGCATGAGACAACATCATGACTGCACTCATGGAAGGGATTATAAAGGAATTGTATGTATAGGTTGTCATATAAGTTGTTAAAATTGTATAATTTTCATATAGAATCAGAACTGCTGTTATTCTAAGATGAAAAAGGTGTTACAAGCTTTCTGTGCATCTAATCCAGCTCAACCACATCCGTACTCTAGAGGTATGTAAACACTCAGCAAAAACAGAAGGATATCTGCTCAGCAGTGTCAGCCACTTGAGGTGTTCCATTTCCTTGACTCCCGTTCATCTTTGACAGATGATTGTAATGCAATAGCTCAAAGAAGATAGGAAACAGGAGATTAAAACACTCCTGCAGGGCTCCACTGAGTTTCAAAGGTGCCAGCAGCAAGAAACACAGTAAATTAAAAATCTAAAGTGACAAGAAGTGCAATCTTCAGGGCTAAATATATATTGTATATTGTATGAAGTCACAATATAATGGGCTTCTACTGGAGAGTAGCAGTACAATAAAGACAGATATCTAAGACTTAAATTGGCTAAGTTAATAAATAAAAATGTAATAAAAAATTAAGCTTTCTGACCGTTGGTCACATGCAGAAGGGCATGAGAAAGCAGTTGGGGACTTTTGTGCTCCCCATGTTCCAGGCACTCAAAGCACCCCACAGCCAAGCAAAATCAGGAAGTGCTCCCTGCTTGTATTTGAGCCAGGTTTAAGGCAACTCAAAGGGACATATGAAAATTGGGAGATTCCATTGGTCATAGTCCTGTCCTTTCCAGCATGACATCATTGCTGGAATTCCTGGGCTTTACAAGTGGGGCTGAGTCTGTTCTTTGTGGCACCTGATGTGCCCACTTTGCTGGTAACTCATCTCAGCATTTTACATCTATCTTTGCTAAGATATCAGGCAACAAAGAATGCAAATCAAAAGGATTCTATTATTGTTTCTTGAGGACTCACCTGTGGAGAACTGTTTTCCAATGCCTTTTATACAGAAAGAAGGTACAGACACTGTCATGTTGAATTGCAGCATTTGGGACTGGTCTTTCCTTGCATATATGGGAGAAGCCCACCAATTTTCTTGGATATTTGTACTTCACAAGGAGGACTTCAATATATCATAAAAAAAAGAGGAACATCTTCCTACCAGATCACATTTTATGTATAATAGAGAGCTCTATATGTTAAAAAATAAATCTAATTCAATCAACAAGTACCTTCTGGTATGTAGGTGGGAAAACTCTACTTATAGAAAATAATTTGTTGCAAGAGAAAGCTGGACAAATTCCTATTAGAGAAATGGCATATTTAAGACAAAGAATACATTTTAATTAAAGCTGCCTGTTCAAGAACATGCCAGATAAATCCTGAAAGTCTTTAAGTCAAATCTGATCATCTTTTTAAACTCTGTGTTAGAGCACAACAGAAGTGATAAGGTTGAGACAGCTTTATTTAGTGTGGCTCTGTGGCCTTTGGTAGGTCATGGGGTCAGAGAATATCAGTCACCAGGGCTGTCTTTTCTGATGACTTTAATCTTTAAGACCTTCCAGTGAAACTGTGTGACCCATCATTAGCAAAACGCATAAAAAATGGCCAAAGTGCATATTTGGTTGCACATGACATCATAAATTACCAACAGGACCATTCTGAACAACGAGTTTTCCCTGGAATTAAACAAGAAAAAAAAGGGGAAATAGGGCTCCCACTGTCACCACTGCCTATCAGCAGACACCACCAGGATGAGCTGATGCTCTGGTGCCCCAGCCAGGTCTCCACCTCCAAGCAGTCACTCACCTTGCCAGAGGTGAAATCTTCTTGAAACCACTTTGACCAAGCTCCCCAAACAACACATTTGTGAAACACCATCACTAACACCTTACCCTGGGAAGTACAAGGCAGTGCTGACTGACTGTGTTTGATCCCGTGCTCCCCTCCTGCCTCGCCACCTTTCACAGTTCCAAGACCATGAAGAGGGCCAAATTTCAATTCTATATGTCCTTTCACAAAAGTTTCACTTGATTAGAGTAAAGGTTGTTCAAATACTTTTACTCATTAAAAATGGACATGTTAGAAAAGACATTATTAAAGATATATTCAACCTCAAGCCAAGACACTGAAATCAAACCAAACATAAAAGACCAGGGAAACACACTGTAACTCACTCAATAGTGTAACAAAATGCTATCACTGCAGAAAAACACAAAAGTAATAAAAGAAACTTAGACCTTCGTAGCTTTCAAAGTGTTAGGTACTGATGGAAATTCCCTAACCTGATTTAAGAAATCTATTCTGCTCTGCAGCCTCCTTATTTTTTCCTCAGTGATGTAAAATTTCAAAAGCATCCAGCATTTTTCTAATTCTGAGTTGAAGTTCAAGGAATGAATTTACAATTTGTTGAAAAATTACTTTAAATAACAACAATATTTTAATATGTTCCACAGCCACCACCATTCTTTTACACTTCTAGGAAGGATTTCCTTGCAAGTGGGAATGAATTAGTCCTTAAGCATCTTTGTAAACAAAATTTGAGCAGGGAATTACATGTATGGTTAGTATGGTTCCTAAATCACTTGAGAAGATAAATTCAGCTCCTTGGTTATTTGGTCTCCTAACATTATTATTTATCTCTATTTAGATTGCAGGTATATTCCTGTTTATTTTTATAGCAAAAGGAAAGCAGCTGTAATGGAAGCTCAGGAACCTCCTTTACAATTATCATTTGTTTTGTTTACAGGCAGTGAAACACAGAAAAAAGGGACAGGAACACAGCAACTCTATTCTTCTTCATTAGAAACATCATGTCACATATAGTGACAGGTTCCTCAACCTGAGAAAACAGTCCCAATCCTACATTAGTTCTTTCTCTAAAAACAGCCAAGTTCTTTTATTCCTGTAGCAGGAAATAGATTTCACTTTTATACAATCTAATCAAGGAACCAAACAGAAGAGGAAAAAATTGTAAATTAACCATATTTTAAATGCTTACCTGGAGATGCACAAAGTTCCTCACTAGAAAACACTAGCTTCTTGTTAGTGAGGGTACTTGGGTTATTTTCTTTTTTTCACTCTAAACACACCATTAAGCAATGTCAGTCCAGATACAGAATTCAGTATGCAGGTATTCGGAAACTGCATAAATAATGTGCAATTTAAACTCAGCCTAAATGCTTATCTGGGCTTGATTATTAAATAGCTTGTGATAGTCTTTAACACACAGCACTAATGTTGCTTCATTCAATGCACAAGATAGACAATGCTCATTTTAAGAGGACTTCACTACTTTGTGTTGTTCCATTACTCATATTGCAATCCTTTGTAGTTCCCTTTATTTCCTATCTGTGTTTCAAACCTGTTCTGAAGACAAATTTATTTACTTTGCCCAGGCAGTTGTTTAGTGCTCATCATCAGAGGATACAAGTGATTCAGCTGTATTATTTTTACTGCAGCCTGGAAAAAGTCAGTGTCTGTCTCATACAGATGACAAAAGACGTGCAGGGAGAGAGACACAGGTATACCAAATCTGAGACATCTGGCACATGAGCTGCAAGAGAAGATAGCACTACTCATTATTCTGTAGACTCAAAACAATTCTCTAGTGACTTCAGGAGTAGACGTGGGTGTTCAAGCTTCTGATTAATCAGAGTGTAAGATCTCACAGTCAGCACACAGAAGCTGGGGAATACACACATGATATGAAAAATTTACTGACTTTGCTAAACATCAGTGGCAGGGACAAGACTACAGCCCTATTTTTCAGAGTCTTATCTCTCTTTTAACCTATATATTTCCTTTCCTGTAGTCTATGATTTATCTACTGCACACCATCCAACTGCAAGAAAGGAACAGTCTCTTCCACCACACGAGCTCCCTAGGCAGGTCTAACTTGGGGTCTGGATAAGGCAGAAATCCCACAGGAGGTGAGGTCATGGGGAGAGAGAAAGAGGCACTAGATAATTATAGTGTTAAAGACAGTTCTCTAGTGCACGTGAACAAATGAGCCGTCTTAAATGACCTCAAATCTGCCATTTTTTAAACCTTTGAGTACTCCACTTTGGTGCCTTAAAAATACTCTTTCTATGTTATTTTTTATTTCATGCTACTGCTGTACAAAATCCTGTGCTTTATGTGCCAGAGAACTTGTCTATGCTACAACAGAATTTTGGAAGGGCAGTAAAGGACTAAAGGGGCATTTCCATATATAATTTTTAACTTCATGCTTTGCTTTTTACTTAAAGGCAATTTTGATTTTGTAATTTTTTACTTTGATTGGTTAGGGGATTTTTGGGGGGAGAAATCTGTTGTGTTTTATTTAGAATATGGAATTAATTTCATGCATGTGCCTTTCTTGAAAAACTACGCATTCTAAAGAGCCCTTTTTTTTTTCTTATTTAAGAACGTCTTTTCCATGATATTTATTGAAAAATAAGCCTCGAACCTCATTTAAGCACTGAGATTTGGATCACTTTAAAAGACTGGACAAAAAAAAAAAGAAAGCTAGCTGAACATCTAAATCACATCCAGAGTGGGACCATCCACAGCAGGACTCTGATACTGTGGGGTACACTGCACACATGCCATTAAGAGTGTCACCTAAATAAGCCCAAGGACTTCACCATAAGAAGCACACTTAAATTCCTACAGTGCGGCTCTCTGGTTTTCATCAGTATTTTGCAGTTTTGCCTGAGAATAGGATGGCTTTTCCTTCCCCCCGGGACAGTGAGCTCTGCCGGCTCTGGGTAGCACCGAGCGGAGCGCAGGCGGGCTGGGAGCTCTGCCGGGAGGGAGGAGGATGCAGGATGCAGGATGGAGGATGCAGGATGGAGGATGCAGGATGGAGGATGCAGGATGGAGGATGCAGGATGCCCGGTCAAGGCACGCTGCTCTCCAAAGCCGGACCAGGAGCATCCTCTAGCGGCCAGCGCCTCGGGAAAGCCCCTGCGTCCCCCAGGAGCAAGAATCTTCTGGAAGGTGGAGGGAAACCAGCAACCAGAAGCCAGAAGGGTACTCAGAAGATGAAGGATATTTTGCCGGTCTCATTTATACCTCCATGTCAGACTAAGTGGGAGACAGCTCTCTCCCAGGTCCTGAGTAGCACAGAGAATCCTTTCCCTTTCTGCTCTGGAACACCCTCATCAGCAGCTGTGCTTTGGCGTGTAAGAAAACAACAACAAAAGGAACAGAAACACACACCACCCTCCCCCAAACATACAAACAAAAAAAGCCCCGAACACGACAATATCCCCAAACACCCACAAAAAAACTCCAAATGAAAGCAAACCTAAACATCCCACAAATCCGGCCAGTTTGAAAGGACTGTGTACACAACTCTGAAGTGTGTTACATTTGCATTAAACTTGTAGCCACTTCACTTACTCAACAGCCACATTACATTCTAATCAGCCTACAGTCTATAGTGAAAAAAAAAAAAAAAAAGGAATAATGCAAAAGAAAAAAGAGCAATCGCATGAACTTGCCATTTCCCCAGACCATAAGAAAATCTCATCGTGGTTAAAATCAAACAAATAAATAANAAAATGTCACAGGTCCTTTAGGCCCCTGATTCAATTCCTAAAAAAAAAAAAAAAAAAAAATCAATCAAAAAATATATAAAGAATTGCCCAGTAAGACTTCCCCAGTTTAACTGCTTGGGAACTTTAGGGAATTTGGCACAGATGTGGACTGAAGTTTGGTTTTCTACACTATTATTATGAGCTGGGATTGAGGCAAGTAGAAAGTCTATAGTGGGTACACTCTGGCTGAAAACATAAATACATTTGTTAGGGCATGAATCACACAGCAAAGTCCAGGCATTAGAAGGCAAAGCACAAGTGCCTAATGTTTTACAGCCCATGAGGATTGCACCTGGGATCAGAAATGATCACTTTAGGAGCTGCAGGAGGAGGAAATGACCAAGACATGCTGGGGTTGGTGGGGAGGATGGCTCTTGGGAAACTTCCAGCCTCACAACTGCACCCTTTTCTCTTTTCCTTTGGCTGGCTGCTTTCTCTCAGGCAGCATTTGCCCTCCAAACATATCAAAACAGAACACGTTCACCTGGACTACTCTAAATAGTCTAATACATTCCAACCATGCCTGGATTAGGAAAAAAGGTAGCACATTTTGACAGGTATGACAGCAATATGGTCAAGTGCAGCCTGTATATTTATAAAAGTGACTATGTTTGACTCCCAGGCAAAGTTTAAAATTAGTCATGTCCCAGTGGGTAATATTTTGAATTAAAATTTTCTAATTTACCACGGGTTTCTACAGTGGATAATTTTAGGGAATCTTTGCCATGTTTTAAAGCAGACTGTATTTACCTGCCTTCTTATGAAAGTGTGACTCAGTTTTCTCCCATTTCTGCCTGGATGCAGCCAGAGCACCGTGCCAGCAGCAGTGACTAAGGCACCATGTGCCTGTGGATTAGCCATGACCTGGCCACCATGAGTGGCACTCCAGCAATCTCAGACTCTGCTGCCCGAGGGAGCTGGCCCTGGTGTACCCATCACCGAAGGGAAGAAGATAAAGAAATTTCAGTATTCCTGATGTCCACTAGACCTGCACAGCACACACCAAGTGCAGTGTGTTGAGAGCAGTTGTCTGTCACATTGCTCTACATGGAGAAAACAAAGAATGCACAGGAAAACACAAAATTACTTCTCCAGTGACTACTATCCTTCAAGCACTTAACCTAACTCTTATCAAGGAGCCCTGAATCCTAATTTTTAAACATGTGGCACAGATCACATGCACTGCTGATGTAGTGTTACAAACCTTCTTTTATACTTCAGTGCAGTGGAAGCCTAGAGACCCTTCTGGTAAAGACACAATGTGGCAGGAGAGCAAACATTTACTCTCAAATTTCAATCAGACTTCAAATCAGGTCATGACACAGCACATATACATTGTTATGCATACATATATGTATGTATGTATATAAGTGTATACATACCTTCTGTACCTAATTAAATATACACACACAAAATGATGCAATCTTAATTGGCTATTAGGACTTAAGACAGCTATTGTCTACACGGCTACAAGAATACATACATATGCTGAGGGGGAGGCAAAAAGAATATTAGAAACTTGAAAGAAAAAGGAACAAAAGACATGATAAAGTCCAGGAACAATTGTTGTAAGTTTGCCAATAAAAGATGTACCAGAAGGCAACAAGAGAAAAGCAAAGAGGATGACCTATGATGTAAGAACAGAAAATAGATTAGAAAGCTACAAAATTACTAGCAGGATAGAGAATGTAGTAATGATTATTCCCTCTTTCCCATTAGGGAGCCTCAAATACAATTATCAGGCAGCAGCTTTAAAACCTACAAGAGAAGTACATTTCCACTTAGCTCATACCTAGATCCCAGAATTCATTGCCAACAGAACAATTCATTAAGTGTAAATGTTACAAAGAAAAAGGTTGCAAATATATGCAAGAAGGTAAATCACAGCCTATTAACACAAAGATACAAATATGACCTCTGGTTTAGGACAGTCAACTGCCTGACCCATAAAAAATGAGTAAATACAGAAAGGATGAAGAAGCATCACTATTTATCTGACCAACTCTTCATGTTTTCCATTCTTTACCTCTGTAAGTTTTTATTTTACTTGTCTTCTTCATATAAGCTTATGTCTGCAGCCTACAAATTACTTTACTCATCACAAATGTTTCATATTTTGTTGCTACTCCTGTAATCACCATTCACAGCATCCTTCCAGAGCTGCCTATTCCTATATAATTTGATGATGCTCTTTCAGCAACCCAGAATAATCCAAGGAAAGTGTGTGTATTTATTTCTTTCTAAATCACTCAGTAATTTTCACCTGGTAGATTTAACATTTCTTTATTACCTTTATATTTCACCTTACAATACTGAACTTTTAGGACTTTTAGAAATGGAGAAGTGAAAAAAGCACAACTTATAAATAGTACTGTGATAATCCTATACACATAACAATGAAATGAAGAACTGAACAGCTCTTTATTACCACTGCTTTATCTTAGTGACACTGATTTGCTGAAAAATGCATTTACAGATTGATTCTTAACAAATTATTAAAGCTTTATTAATGCTACAGGTAGCATGAGCTGTTATTCCTCCAGTAGAAATACCTCCATGAAAAGTTCACAGGTGGCCATAGATGGGTTGGATTATCTTTCAAAAGCTAAAAGAGCTCCATATTCAAGTCCATATTGCTGCAACTTTGCCAGCTAACCAGATCACAGCCAAGCACCATTCATTAGAGTTCTTGCAAACTCCACAGAGGTTAAGGAATCATATAAACTTAAAAAAGGTTTCTAGATTAAATTTTTACAACCTTTACTACAGTGGAGTTTAAACCTCCATGGCTGAGGTTTGTAACTGCTACCAGAATGTTACAGAACAGCAGGAGGATCATTACCAAAACCAGTAGCTGAAGAAAAAAATGCACCAAAACCATAAAGCAACAACTCATGTCTGCCCACAGAAAGACTAGCTCATCATTCCACTACATACAAAGGATATCTTAGCCATGACTGCAACTCAGTATTAAGCCAAAACAGCCAATAATCACTGAAATATTGTTATTATTGTTTTTTGTTCACATAAATATGTTGTGAACATAATAGTCTGCTGAAAGTAAACTGATACCTTTTCACAGGCAGGGATCCAGTACCTTCAAAATGTTATCATCCAAGTGTAAAAATAGAGGTAATTTAAACTATCTCCTGGGTTGGGTTTTTCTTTTGTGTCTTTTCTCCCTTTTTTTCTTTCCCCTCATCAGTAAAGATACAATTCTACTTTCTCAAAGTTGACAAAGACTGGACAAACTCATCCTTTTAAGAATGGTTTTTTAACCAGTCTGTTACAAAATAGACTTGATTTTATGCTGGTGTTGTGAAGTTGGGAAAACTCTAAGTACAGATTTTACAGTATAAAATGAAAGGTCCATGGTGGAGAACAGGTACTTGAGTTCCTACTGACTCTGTAGAGCAGACAGGCTGACAAATTTTATTGCTGCCTAGAAAATACTAGACATATTTTTCTTGCTTTAACAAAAGAAATTTTACCCCATATTCTGTTACATCAACAAAATAATATCTGTATAGTAAATAATTCAGAAAACAGTGAGTCCTATCAATACTAAAAGCAAACTAATTCAGTCTCCTTGTGAATAGACATTATACTGAAGTTTATATGATTGCCATCTCATCTCCCATCTGCTTCTGTTCTTCACACCAGAAAGAACCTTCCCAAATGTGTGAGTACTCCATTGACTTAGTAAAGAGGTTTACAGATTTTTCAGCAGTGTAGGGGTGTGCCACGGTCCCAGTACTGGGATAGGGAAGTTTGTTGAACATAAAAAAAGTTTTCTGTGTCTTCACTGAATGTAAAGAAAGCTATACAGTTTGCCCTTTATTAATGATCACCTCCCCATCCCCAAATTACCTCGGCTTTAGTCAATATTCCATGACCCTGCCTACACAAGGCTAATATTACCTTAAATCACCCATTTAGTGGGACCACATTTATAGGTTCTCCTGTCTTCACAAAAGGGGGATGTTCAATCACAAGCCTTTCATACTACCTTTTTGTATATTTACCCAGATCAGAAATAAGACAGGAATTACAGGCCTTTGGTTTGTTTTTTTTTGTCTGGGCTCTTTTCTTACATAAAATACACCAAATTCAACTTAAACCAGAACAAAAAAAGTGATCAAAGTATTCTTTAAAAAAAGACAATTAGTAAAATATTTTTTTAAAGATATGCTAAAGTATTTGGGAACTGGAAGCATTCTTCAAAAACTACAACAATATAGCACATTTTCAGAATATAATGTGTTAAAATATCCATACTTTTCATAAAGGAATTTTGCTACTTTGGGAAATCTGCACGATCTTGCTACCATTTCATTTTCTATTCAGCAGAATAATTTTACTAATTGGCTAGATATTGTCCTGCATGTATCTAATATGTTTAAGTGGGTGTAACAAAATCCACATCAAGACTACCCCTGAAGGAAAAGTTTGAGCAGGGAAAAGTGCAAGCTCCAGAGTTGCTCAGGCTGAGCTATGCAAATAATATCTGGGAAATCTCACATCCATTATGACAGGAGAGCCATATGCCTCTCAAACTGCTTAAAATAAACCCAGATACTCTAAAGTTCATAAGTATTGCAAGAGGACAGAAAGTGAAGCAAGAGCAACTTTTTCAAGAAACTGCTGACAAAAAAGGGAACTGCATTATGTCATTGGGAAACAAATTTTTGTCATAAAAGTGGAAGGAATACAAACTGTAATAAACTAAAAATATAAAATTAATATTAAAAAAGCCCTTTATGTAATTGTTTCATCTCAGAGCAAGCATCAAACCTCTTGCTTTCATTATAAATGTGCTGCATTTCATGATGTTAAATTAAAGTTATGCACTGTAAAGCACTGGGCAAAGACATTACCTGTATCTGGACTAGTGCAGCTCTATTTTAAGGTGTACTGAGGTCTGACAAAGGCAGCCAGACAGGAGAATCTATTGCATTTCTCATTTTTGCATGTAGTAAAATGATCTAGGCACGGACATCTGTGGCTCCAGTGTATGTCTGTATTTTGCTTATATAAAAATAAAGGAAAAACATCCTTTATCTTCTCTCATCAGGGATATAATCCTTGTAACTGCCCACAATTCATGAGATGCAGAGGTGCCAAAAGCAGCATATTTAAGGCTTAGAAAAGCATATTTATGAGTTTGAAAGTTATGTGTTTAAAAGGCTTTCTGAAGCATTGATAACACCCTCTCAAATTCAAGTTCTACACTTTTCCACTGAAAGTCACTGAGATAATCTCTCCAAAATTATATTTTGAGTTTTAACATCATTAGGTGCTTTTTCAGTACTTCCCTTCAGTCTATTAGATCCTTTGGAAGCTACTTATCAGTTAGAAGTTATTAGAAACAAATCGATGCTCTTGATTACAGTCTCAAAACTGGTTCACCAACTCAACAGATTTTGGATTTTGAGATGCACAGTAGACAAAGTAAAATATTATCTGTTCCCAGTTCCAGGTTTGCCCATACAACTCATGGGAACAGATAGTACAATTCTAAGATAACGTGCATCTTACAGTTTCAGGCAGCTGGGTTTCATTCATGGCTAGGTTCTGGACCTTGCTGAAAAGTATTCTGTTAGGAAAGAATTCTGAGCTGCAGATCTTCTCCTTAGCCGAGTTCTGAGGCCTGATGGCTGCCCTTGTGCACAGCTGCCCTGTGACTGCACTGCAGAAAGCCCTTAGTGAGCTTCTTCCCACTCCCTGGCATCAACGTCTGGGTTCCACTATTGCTCATTTAGGTGATGCAAATTCTTGGGTGATCTAAGTGGCAATCAATATGAATTCTTAGGACATGCAGCCTTTACCTTGTCAAAAGCAAATTTCATTAACTGGCAACTTGTTTCTGCTGAACACTCATCATTCAATAAAGGAATAAAAACCACCTTTGATACAGTGAGGAAAGATGCACTTAGCAAGTGCATTAACTCATCAAGTTCTGCCCAGGTTGTTTCCTGTCCTATCATTTGGATTACTGCATAGAGCTTAATAGCAGGAGCCAGCTGGATTCACTGCTCCACAGACTGGAGAAGAATCAGTTTATAAATGATTGCTTTTGACAACTGAATTATCCAGAAGTTTAGAGTTAAGTATTTGCTGTGCTGATCATTTAAAAGATAAGACGGGGATCATTTAATGGAATCTGAAGCATGACGTGGCTGAGAAGATTATAGTTTACAATCTACACTTTCATAATCAGAATAGCATTTAACATAGTATTCCACAGAAGGAATGGCATGGAAAATACTGTAAAATGGGGTAGCTGCATATGCACAAGATCACCTGCATTTATGCAGTACTAGTGTTATGTAATGTAAAACCCGTGTATGTTAATGCCTTCCAAAACAAGCCAGGAATTTAAACCTGTGAAGCAATATACATATTGAGACAGTCAATAATTAAAATAGAAGGACAGTTCACATGAACCCAAGCTTTACAAAAGAAACAGCTAAAAATAACTATTAAAAGGCAAGGGCAATGGTAACAGACAATGTCTGTTTTCAAGCACATGCCATGCAATATATTTTCCTTGCAAGAGAAAAGTTAACCTAATTGTGAAACTCTCTCAGTAGCATTTCCATCCTTAGGCAACATTTTACAGCTATTGCTCATACTGTGTTTCTGGCAGGCAAATGTCATTTTTAAATAACATGGGAGGAATGCAGAGCTGGAGTCAGAGTTCACCAGGAAGATGAGCACAGGGCTCAGGGTTTAGTATACAGGTCACTTGGAACCAGCAGCCATACATTTTCTCAGTAATCTCTGTTGGTTAGAGATCACTGTGGTTCACAACAAAGACAGAATGTCTGTCTGTCTGTCTGTCTGGTATGACAAGTATAGAACAGCACTCAAAACCAGACACTTGCAAAAAAGGCACTAATTTAGTCTCAAGCAGCATACCTGAAAGTCAGACAGAAGGAATCAGTTTCAAACTGTGATCCTTCTGCTGACAATTCCCATCTCGAAGAAAATGTAGCACCAGGTCATCCTCTGCCATTAAGCTGAAGGCCAAAAAGTGAATGACAGAACAATGGTCCATCCTTGGCAAAAACCAATAATGAGAGAACCCAGTTTTCTAGGTTAAAGTCCAGTTACTACTCCATTATGAAATATTTTGAAAAGTAGAAGACATCTATTAAGCTTGGTCTTTAAAACTAATATGCAAAGCTTTTCCCTGAGGAAAGTTACTGTTGAAAAGTGATCTTTGAATACTTTCTTGCAAACTTCAGGATTTGACTAATTGCAAAGCAGTTTTTAGGGTTTTTTTTGCTTAGTCAATTATTCTAGCTCTATTCCTGAAACGGCAAAAATGAATGAAAAGATCACTTTTCAACA
>VZTT01005593.1:69605-94115 GCA_013400855.1 Buphagus erythrorhynchus | reverse complement strand
ACTGTCCTTACACTCTTCACAGCCTTTGAGAAGGTGTTCTCCAGACTGACCACAGCAATCTACTCCCATCATGGCAGGTCACCACTGTCCTTAGAGCTGAATGGAAACTACAAGGATTAGTTAATACCCTTTATTTTACATTTAAGGCTATTCCCTGCAACTATATCCTGCTGCCAATGCTCAGTTAATAGGCTCCTGTAGTGAATAACATCATGTGCTCTGTCAATTATTAATAATGAGACAAGCGTTCTCACATCAGAATGCCAACTTGTAATGTGATGAGCCTGTATTGTACGAGTGTATCAAAGCTCAGTCTCATAACACCACTAGTTTACTAAGTGAACTTTGAACAGGATTTATTCCCCAGTCTGTTCAGTCCTAATTTTCATGAATTTTGAAAACAGAAAATGCCTTTTCCTTGCCAACATTTTTAGATTATGGTTTGTATTTTAGGTGCTTGATTTACTGCTACATTGCATTTATTCTAACACATCATTGATCCCCTGTCTCATACATCAGATTTAGTTACTTTTTTATTGTATAATTTCTAGGTGACAGTGGCTATCCAGGACAGAAACAGCTGATGGATCTAATTTGATTTTGCCCTTATACCAGCAGAAGTTCACTTACTAGTTCACTTACTCAGAATTCATTGATCACTCAAAGGTCTTCTGGGATTGTGAAATCTCATTCTCAGTGTCTTTTCCAATTGTCAAAGCACAGACTCAATACCACATCTGACATCCTTGCAGCCTGCCTAGTTCTGCATAACACAGCAGTCAACCATGGGGTTACAGTCAATGATGGGACTCTCATAAAGGATGACAAGGCTAAATCTTACTGCATTCAGACATGCCAAAAAGGTAGGTTTGCTGAAAGGTGAGTTTGCTGATGATAAGCAAGGGGCAGCTCAGTGACAGTCATATCTTTAACAAGGAATAGGAAGAACTGGGAAAGGATGATTAGAGATAGAAAAGTCAGATAGTCAAGGAAGAAGAAAATGGAGGAGTTTTACACAAAGATCCATAGGTCTAAAAGCAAAGAAATTGCTCTTCTTAGTGTGGGAAGATGGTTAAATTCCTCTATCAGTGGCTTACTGTTCCCAGCTAAAACACAAGGTAGTGTCCTATTCAGTTCAGTGGCAAGACAGCAAGCCTCATGAAGGGTACTGTCAGAACAATAATCACTTTTAAAGTGGTTGTAAAGATCTTCTAGTCACTAAGAGCTTACAAAAAGGCAAGATGAGGTTAATGAAACTTCAACAACTGTTTATGTTCAGTAAGGTTACTCTATCTTGAGTTTTTGAGAGCAGATAAGGTGGAAAAGAAAGATATTGGGAAGGTAGATGACATTTAAAAGAAACAGTATTAGAGTCCTCCATTACGAGAATAAAGACAACCATTTTGTCAACAGCAAACACATTTATCTTCATCTGGGAGAAACAACTGATCGTTCCTGTTACCTGAAGGAATTCTAAACCTTGAGCTAATCTGTGCACCTACTGCACAATTTTGCAAACATTCATCAATATTTAGGTTACCAGTTTTGGAACAAATGCATTAACAAATATGAGTTTCTTTCACAGTAACAAACATAATCAGAACAGACACTCTTTAACCACAGATTGTTTTCTGAACACATTTGCCAATCTCATTTCAAACTATTTGAGCACCTGAGCTTTCATTTCTCTTTTCTGGAAGATATTCACTATCCTAAATGCAGCCAGATATTGCTCTGATAGGCATTGTTCAATTTCTCCTTTTTTCACTCATCCTTTGGAGGACATGAAAATATTTTTCTCCCTGTCTGCTTAAAACCTTTCCACAATAATCAGCTGCTCCATCTTCTTGTCATAATCTTGTTTATATTCAAATAGACACCAGTGTTGCTGTGCCCCATCAAGAGACTTGGTCAATAGTTCCAAAAACACAAGTCACAGGGGAAAATGATGGGGAATTACATTCCCAGTAAAATGGTATTTAAAATCTCTTGATTGGTTTGCAGACTATGATACTTTCATTTAGAACTACTGGTTTATTTCAAATGGAATTTTATTCAAACAGAATGAAAGCATAACTTCTGAGGCAAGAGCTGAAGCCTTGGAACAGAGGGGGAGTGATCCCAT
The DNA here is from genome assembly GCA_013400855.1 of Buphagus erythrorhynchus. NCBI lineage: Eukaryota > Metazoa > Chordata > Aves > Passeriformes > Sturnidae > Buphagus > Buphagus erythrorhynchus. Next base: position 91,990 of record VZTT01005593.1, on the reverse strand, counting down.
ACTTAACATCAGCACTCAGAGCTGTGATCACTCTCTATTTTGCTACAAACACACTGTGCAGCCTTAGCCAAGTTGCTTAGGGTTTTTTTGTGGCTTAATCCCCCATCTTTGAGATAACTATGACTTAGACTCCCTATCTCATAGGCACACAGTTAGGATGAATGCATTAAAAAAAGAATTAATATATCACAATATAGTGATAGGAGTTCAATACCCTGCATACAGAGTAATTTATCTTTTTGTCTCCTGGATCAAGTAGAGTTTCTAGGTGTGTGCAACAACAAAAGCCTAATCTATTAATATAGAAAGAAAGCAAACAATCTTCATCCCTACATTCCTGTATATGAAACCATGAACTGAAACACAAACTTGTACATACAGAGGGGAAATGCTGGGGTAGAAAGGAACAGAACTGTTTCTTTAATAACAATGGGTTTAAGACAAGGATAGGAACTGCAAGCTAGATGTAAATAAATGTTTGTACCAACAGCATAAATAAGAAACACAACAAAACCACTGTGCAAGAAATTCATATATTAAGTAGATATATAAGTATTTAGACACATTTGAAAAAAGACACTCCTTAATGCTATCTTGTGTAGGGAATACATTGTAATTTACTAGTATATGAATTATATACTGTTCCCAGGGTGAAACCTCTGTATTTCGTGCTCCAAACTACTCTGCCTATAAAATAGCTTTATTAGAGTTTAGCAATGTTAAAGAAAAAGGTAAAGGTAATGTCTACAGCTCCTATTAAAAACCAGATCATACATTTTACAGTGATTATAGTGTAATACACTATAAAAAATGAGTTTCCACCAAATATTCAAAATTATAGATTTATTCAAATTTCCAGCGAAAAATCAAACTTGTGAATTGTGCAGATTATATAGCCAATAAAATATTTATTGTTGCACAATGTATATTGTTAACTGTGTTGACTACTTTTTACCAAGGTGCCAGAGAAATGTAAAGTTAACCAGTGCAGAATATAAAATAGGGGGGGTTGAGTCCTTGAGCTAGTTCACGAGCATACAAAACAGATTGTGTTCAGAGCTGTAATATAGAAATTCTTCAGTGAAGAAGACACCACAGCTGAATACCTGACAGCAGAACAAAACAGAGAACAGCATTAAAGCCTTGTAGTTGAGGTGCTGCATGCAAATGCAGGAAGAGCTGAATTAGTAATGTTGAAGGTCTAGATAACGTAGACAGTGGCTGTGTCAATTAATGTTGTAATGACATCTTACTAGTTTTAAGGACTAAGAAGTGCATACATGCAGCCTGGTGGAATTCTGGCAGTACAGTGAACATGTGGTTTAAAAATCTCTTCAGGCTTACAAAAACAAGTAAATATTTGAATATTCTAGTTCTTTGCAATTTCATAAACTGATCTATGAAAATCACATATTTGGTTTGAGGTGCATATTCTTGTTTACAGCATTAACCATTAATCACTACCAATGAACCTCCTATTGTCTAACATTTATTCTTCTACAAAATTTACGTCATTTAAACGTCAGCTACCAGGCACCAAATGTTGATCATGCTATGAAAGGAAAAATTGAATAAAACCCAAAAATTTTAAAATATCCTCTAGATATTTTGAACCTTAATGCTATAACTTCAAATGTACCTTTTTGCCCTCTTGATTTTGAGATGACTTTCAGAACTTGGTAATGGAGGACAAGGATAAGAGGTAGGCTGGCAGCACCAGACAGAGTAGGACTCGGGCTGTTGCTCCAGCCATGATGCACAGAAGGGCATTTCTGACCTGACCTGGTCATTCACAAATTGCAGCTGATGAAAAACCAAATACACCAATGCTCTGGAATGAGGACTTTCATCCTTGCCCCTGGTCTCTCTATTTCAGCTTTTCCTCTTCCAGCCTTTAGCACAGATCCCACCAAGTGTGGAAGTGCAATTGCACACTCAGAGTGAGCATGTGCCCGCCTGACAAAATGCTGAAAAAACAGCATTTGAGCTCAACTCTATTCTGCAGCTGTGGCCCAGCTGGACCCACACTCCTGCCCATCCTCTTCCACAGGAGCAGATTCCTCCAGCTGGGGGTAGCAACACCCCCTCTTCTGTGGGAGAAAGCCCAGGCTGCTGGAACAGCAAAAATACGTTCTGCCTCCTTCTCCATAGTCTTCCTCATCCTCAAAGCACCATGGTGCTGATGACTGGCCAGGAAAAGCAGCTGCCTCTTAAGGTTCAGAATTTAAAGACAACTGTCCTTCTCCTCTCACCCTAACTGGTCACACAGCTTGATACTGAATGACATTAAAGGCAATATATTTGACAATTAAAAACTTTGCTGAATATTTCAGAATTAGCTGTCCTAAAGAAACTGGTCCCTAGGCTACACTAGCTCATGTTAAAGGAAAAATTATACAACATTTCAGAAAGCCCTTGGAGATGGGCTGGCTTTCTCAGGCCAGGCACACAGCAGCCACAGGTCCTGCTTTTTGAAGAGGAGGACAAAACAGATAGAATTAATTGAAAAATGCAGGTTAGATGCTCTCTTAGGATCTTACAGTTCCTGTATTTTTAATTGCTTGTTCTGTCAGCACTCGGCACCTGCACATTTTTTAAATCTTTTCTGATTTACACCGAAGCAGCTGGATCATGCCATCAGACAGCATGAACTCAGTGCCAAACTCTTGCTATTGTCTGCATGTTCCTGGTGTGCAAGGCAGGAGAGGGAAGCATGAGTAGGACTGGAGGAGATAAACCCCATTCCAACATCTTTCTGCTTAGACATACTACATCATGTACCTACATAACATCAGGGCCAGATCCAAATATCTGTGTCTAAAACTAGGCTCCTAAATCAATGCTTAAGATGCCTAAAAAACAATCTCTTGTGAAATTTAAACTATGAAGAAGCTCTTTTGAGACCAGTCAAAGCCTCAGTATTTCTGAATCCACTTTGGTACCTAAGTCCCATTTCAAGAAATCCCAGACTAGAACCTGACCCACCTTGATATTTAAGTGCACTAGAGAGCAGAAAAAGCTCTCTAGGTCTGGACACTTGCACAAATGGGCAGGCAGCAGCCAGGCAGAGCAGTCATTCCACCCTGCTGAATTACTGCTGTGGAAGGAGCCTCACTGCTGAGGATAAAGAGAGACAAGGCACAGAAAATTTGCAGCTTTTTACACACACTAAGCAAAAGGATTTAAAACACCATATAGAACAAAGATTTACAATAGATCAGCCACACAACACTGTGGAAGGAACAAAGGCTTCATAAAAGAATAAATGAAAAAAGAAAATTTCCTGAGACTATAGGCAGCCCTAGAGACTTTTAAGTATTAGTCAGACCAAAGGCTGCCAGATGCTTCCAGAGTCCTGACTGCTCACTGGGGAGCTCAGGCCTTTCCAATAGGGCGAGGTAGGTCAGCTGGAGACTAGAGGCTACAGAGCTCCCCAGAGAAACACTTTTTTGTTATGTTTGGGTTTAAGTGTGTTTCCTTCACAAGATGGTCTGAGGCTCCATTATGTTTTCTACTTAGAGATTTTATTATGAGGAAAACAGTGACACTTTTTCTTTCTTTCGACTACTTCCTTCACTTGAAGAGTTTTGCAAAATCCTGATATCTAGCTAAAAGTGGCCAGCTCCTGTTAACAAACAACACTCTGCAAGTTCTGTCTTTAACAAACTAACTCAGGCCATCCAGTCAGAAGAGTTTGCATTCACATCCTCCATAAATTCTTTCTTTTGCCCCACTCATTTCCCAAAGTAAAGGAAACTAACAGCTAAACTATTCTCTTTTTTTTCACCTTTCCTCTAAATTCTTTATATCTTAGATTTTGCAATCTGAAGATTAAAGCTTATTGCCTATTTCGATACAAAAGTAGAGTAAGTGGGAGCTCTTGTACATAGATATACACAATAGACAAAGTACAGTAAATGCCTTTAGCATGCCTTCCTTACCTCTGGCACAGTCCTTTCCCAACCCCAAGATTCTAAGCATGCATCACCTGCTCATGCCCATGACAATCCTGCAGCCATGGCAGCTGAGCTGCTCACAGCAAAAAGTGCTTTGGGCACATGACATAGTTTTACTTGTCTATGTTTTTCAGTCTCTCATAAAGTGATAACAGACAAAAGTTCCCCAAATAATAAATAACCAAAACAACATTTGAAATGAGATTCTCCTACTTACTTCAGGCTGCTTGTTTGAAGCAACAGCAATGGTTGTGTGGGCAGTGCGTGGACTCAAGAATTGGATGTGATGTGCAACCAGAAAACAGTTCACTTTTCCACCACCTATTCTCCAGGGAGCACTAGCAGGAGATGACAGAGATCTGTGGAAAAGAGATGTTCATTACTTCAAAGCCTAAGCAAAAAAAATTAAGAAAATGTAACAAAATGCAAAGGCAGAAGGTAAGGCTGCCTCTCATTAGGACAAGGCCCACCACTGCAAAAACATCCCTTATCTTCATGGGAATGCAGCCATGGAGCACTCCTGTGACTCCCAGGGAGGTTCAGACCTCCATGTTGGAGGCACTGCTACCAGAAACAACAGTTTATTCCCCAAGATTTACTCAATTCAGGAAAAAAATTGCTTTCTTCATTGCTCTGTTTTTTCTTTAAAGTGATATAAACCTTCATAGATCAGTGAGAAATTTAGTTAAAATAATATATAAGGTGCTCATATTTGGAAAAGCAAGCGTCTGGCCTCATGGAAGACCCGAGTGAGAAACAATGAAAACACATGCCTGCCAGACTTGCACACTGCTTTCTTTAAAGATCTATCTAAATAAGAATCTACTCTCAATTACTATCAAATATTTCAGAATTGCTTGTTCTAAAACAATTCTTATTTTCAATTTTATTAAACAATGACAGCACAATAACCTGAATAATTCTTACCCTTTTAAGTTTATCTGATGAGATAGCAATATATAATACACACTGAAGAACTTCAACTGTTGGCTTTACAAGCTCCTGGTTTTTAGTTAATCCCAGAACCTCAGTTCAGGGTACTCTAGTCTTCATTCATTTACTTTAATTCTATTTCATATGAAGACAACATAACTCTTAGGACAGATTTTTTATGGTGAATTGCAACGTGATTGCTATATTTAGGGTCTTGTTGAGATAGAAAAGTTTTTTGTAGTCATATGTTAACATACATATTTCACTCTTTTTTTCTAGAAAGGGATGGTGATACACACATATATACATATACACATATACATATATATATATTAATGTATAAATTTACATACTTCTTTATTTAAAAAATATTAAAGTAAGAACTCCATTAAGGGCAATAATTAATTTACACCTCAAGAGTCTAACAAACACTCCACCAGGGTGTCCCATTCATGCCCAGGACAGTGTACAAAATAAAAACAAGGGATGAGCAATTTAACAAAACTGAAGAATGACTTAACAAGAGGTAGATGCTTCTCATTTTTTTCTGGAAGATATGTTGCTTCTCTTTTCATACCTCTGACTCAAAAGAGGCGACTTCAGATATCTAGTTAATCATAGAAGAAGAAAAAAATTGCACATTGTTGTCAGATGCAGCTAAGGTTTAGATACAAAATACTGAACCTGATACAAATAGATGATAATACCCTAACAGGGTAAATTACTACAAGTTATTTTCCTGCAATTTAGAGAAGCTCTGTTGCTTCTTGCTAAATTTTCCATTGAACATATATACGAATATATACAAATGCATTTGCTGACACCATCTGAAGTGAGCAGCTCCAACCCCTTTCCCTACAGCCTCCTCCACACCAGATGACACGAGTCTCCTCTCACTGTGACATATCCTCCTGCTTCCCTTTTCCCAAGGGCACCTGTCACTTCCCAGCCACACTGTGGAAGCAGAGGGTCAGCACGTGGGTCCAAGGACAGCCTCCCCTGTTTTGGGGTGAGTGCTGCCAGCCCCACCACAGTGCCAGCCTAAACCATCCAGGGCTAGCAGCACTCTTGCAGTTGCTTGTTTTTTCTCCCACTCTACAGGAACATGCAGGAAAGTTGCAGACTGGACAACCTGATATTTGCAGCTGCTTGTTAATAATCAAATAAAAATGTAATGCATGGGAATAAATAAACACATATGTGCTCAGTGCAGATCCTGATCACACACTACACAGTCTGATACCAAATAGAAAGGAACCAGTGTTCACCTGTGGTTCTAGGACCAAATATTGCCATTGCCTAGTACAATTGAATGTAACTGCTCTGAGACACAAGACAGATGGGATAGAAAGATGTGAACTGCTACAAATAAAATCTAAAACTGAACTTTTAAATATTCATTCTTAACTATAAAGAGAGCTGTGGCTTTTGTGTGCTACAGATGGCTTGGAAATGCAGTGCAAACAAAGGACCAATTTCTGAATACTCATAGCTGCTCTACTATAATAGCTGGAGGCCCAAAACTCCAGGGGTTTGAGATGATTCAACTAGATCCTCTTACCTGCCAAATTTCATCAAAGCAACATTGCTTTTACCATCTTATAAGAGATGAAAGAAATATGAATAGTGTGGGGTTTTTTAATGAAACATGGACTGCTTAAGCTTGAACAAAAAATTACAATATGAATGGAATGTGCAAGGTAAAGGGAAAACCATCTTTTTATTATACATACTTAAAGCATCTTATAAGATGAAATCTGTACTTTTTATAGATTGAAAGATTAAATAGAAATATTTCCTAGATTTAGATAAACGAAAGAAACAAAACCAAAAATAAGCATAATAAAAATCCCTGCCAATCATAATCAATGAGAAACTGCTGACCAATTGCCAAGTGTGGCCTTATGTTTAAACCTAGGAAAGACACATATGTTTCTTTGTAAGGTAGTAGGGCCCGACCTCAATCAGAGATTATTCTCTGCATAATAGTTTATGGAAAGAAGCCACTAACACCAGCTCCTCATCCACCTTCCAGACAGAGGCCAGCTGATATGAATACAACTGGAAGGAGACTAAGCCCAAGCAGCACTGCTGCTAAGACCATACACTGCTGCATGGACATAGCAGTAAATTAGCACTTTCTGATTATTAGTAGTAGCTATTAGCTACTAGCAAAGATTATAAAGTCCTTGGCTCTAGAGAAGGGATACCCTCATACCTTTTGAACGAATTTGAGCATCTATAAGAATGGAACTGGACAACAAAATCCAAAAGAAGGATGGAGTGTCTTTGGTGGAGCAGGGAACACACAAGAGGGAGAGAGGATCCCTGAACTGCCAGCAGTCCTCCAAACATAGAAGCCACAGAAACAAATGTGCAGCACTGAATCACATCTAGAAACCAGGTTTATGGATAATTATGAGGTACCACTGCCAGCTGAAGGGAGAGAAAGTGCAGGAATAAGAGGAAAAAGGCATGAAGTTCTTGACAGAAAATGTAACCATCCTGTAATGACAGTGAGAGCCAAGAGACAGTTGCAGTGTGATACCAAGTGATGGGTGAAAGATGACAAGTGGGTAATGTTATCTGTGAAGTCCAGGGAATTAGGAGGGATGGGCAGAGGGAGGCAGCCTGGACAACAAGAGCTGTTGGGGAAGGGATGGTTGAACTACTGCTGCATTTGCCAAGGTTAGAGAAAAGGGTTCTGTGAAAAATCAAGCTAAGATGATGGGATTTGGGTTATAAGTTTTAACTGCTTCTAGAAAAGACAGGAAAACTGGCAATTTATGGCAGGGAACCAGCCTGCTGGTTTGGGGAATAGCCCAGGTAACAGGTGTGAACTGAAGAAAAAATTTGAAACCTTGCTGCAGAGACACAGGATCCTTTACAGCCGGAAGGAAGGAAGAGAGGAAGGAGGACTTGGCCAGGCTGGAGGAAGCAGGCCAGAGGACCAGGGGCTCCCTTTCAACTATGTTTGTCTGGTGCTGGATCTGCAACCATCAGAGTGCAAGCAGGGATTGCAGTCTGACAGTGTGGCCTGGCTCTGTTCACAGCCAAGACAAAAAAGTGGCAGATGAACTGAGGGGAAAGGGCAAGATCCTCTAGCAGAAAATGCAGCTTTTCCAGTGACCTTGCTGTCCTTTTGAGAGTAACTGCTTTCCAGGACAGAGTGTCCCAACAGGACACTTAAATGCCTTCAGCACAGTACAGTACTCAGAGATAAAACTGAACAACTTTTCATGAAATCTGCCTCCAATAAAAACATCTTTATTGCCCTGGGCTAATGTGTAAGTTAGTGAGGGATTTTAGTTCAGCTTCTATAGCCAGTTTATGCAATAGGAAAAAAAAAAATCCATAGGGCCTTCATCTGTTAGTCCTTTAAAATATAAAAAGAAGTGTTAAGCTGTACTTCATCATGGTAATAGGCTATCAGCTATTTTAGTAAACCTTCACACTCACTGCTGTCATTCTAGGCAGAGCCAATCAACCTGACTTGATCATCTCCTTGTGACTTGCTGCACTGTGCCCTTTCCTTTTGAACATATATAAATCCTAATTATTTTTTAATCCTTTACTAAAACACTGGCAAAATGGCTGCTCCCCTTCCAGCCCACAGGTGTGGAAGCTTACAGGCACAGGAGCTGCAGTACTCCAGGGCCTGTTCCCTGCATGTCCCTGGCAGGGCTTGGCAGAGGGCACCACTGCCTCTCCAGGAGCAGTCCTCTCCTGGCTTCTCCTGCTCTTCTTCTAGAAGGACAGCAAGCATTACAGTGAGGTTATATTTGCATGCTGTAAGGCCACAGTGACTGGTTTGAAAATAACATAAACCTAACCCTGAGGTGAGTTTGCTTGTCCACAAGTGTATGCATTTGAATGCTTGCCCAAACTGCCAGCCCCCTTGCAGGATATGGTTTCCTCATGGACACCCTGATCTGCACCTTTCATCAAATGCCTTCTTCTGGGCTGTCTTTGCCCTTCTCATCTGATGGAAATGGGGCTCCCCTGTGTCTCACTTTCCTCTAGGGTACCCTCACTTGCAGCCTAAATGGACATATGCAGGCTTGCCTGTGCTGTGCATTAGTAAGAGAAAACGCTCCAAAATCAGAAGACTAGCTTTAAAATTATAAGTTGATTTTAGTGATCACAAATACAGTTCATATTGCAGTTTTGGCTCTGCTCACTTCTGCTGCAGAAAGGGGAAGTCTAGCTCTTCATAAAACACCAAGTGTTCAGTGAGACCCAGAGTGAAGGAGGAGTTATTTTTGTTGGTCTGTTGCCTTCTCTGAAGTCTATAATATAACAATTCATGCATATATGTCACGAGAGGCAGAAGAGCTGTCACCACCAGTTTGCTGCCTACTGTCTCATGTTTGTAGTAACAAAGATGTGTCCTCTGCCAGCCCCTGCAGAGACCAGGGATCCCACAGGGACAGGTGCTGTCCCATGTCTCCGTGTCTTCATCTGGAGACAGAGGTGGAACATGCACCGTGTGCTGCTCTGGCTGCAAAACACTGCTCTTAGCATGTGTGGATAAAGTGGGAACTGTCACACAGTGCACAAGCAGCAGATACACACACAGTGTGTGGGTTCCTACCACATTCACACATTAACCTGTGCTCCTGAAGCAAGCAGTTCATCATCCAGCTCCTGGAGTTGTCCTAACACAGCTGCCTGAGCAGGACCTGTGCTTACAAAGAGCTCTTGGGCTCTCTCAAAGTCCTATCATTATATAAAGTGTAAACTCAGGCATTATCATTCCTTTACACTCCCAATAAGAAGATGAGACCCCCAGCACCTCACCATTCCTCCAGCTATACAACATATGAACTTTCCACTCCTGTCACAAAAATAAACACACCAGAGGAAACTCGTGCTGCCTACTTTAATGCCCCAATTCTCCAGCCTATGAAAGACTATCTACATTGCAGTAGATTTCTGTCCAAGCCTTAACAGTTAACTCTCCCCCAGGAATCACTTGTTATTGGGGAAAGAAGTACTGAAAAATCAAACCCCTTGCTGCAGTTGTTTATAGAACAGATCACCAATTCTGGGAGATCAATGGGATAAACATGGCCCAAACTGTTTCCTGTATAATCATAGTAAACTTACAAGGATGCTCTTATAAAATGTACTTTAATTGGAGGAGCTTACTTTTTAATTTGCAATTTTAAATGTGAGCATGTTATAACTTGTAGATGAACATTTCTATAAAGATAATTACATATGGCAAGACAGAAAAACTTTTTAAAACATTTTCTCTTGAATGTGTGCCTGAATTCATTTACAACTGTTGCTGCTTTAAACATTTCAGGCAGAATAAGTGGATGGCACTAAACAGCTTAGCTGCAATTATTATGGAATGTCTGAGGTATAATTTCCCCTGCGGTTTTGTTAGGCGTGCAAAATTCATAATTCTGATTTGTGGCAGGTACTTATTACCCATCGCAGGTGGAGATATGCAAATATTATTCTAGTAGGGTTGAACAGTCTTTATTTCTGTATTCAGCTATTAACGAGATTTGTGAGTCTGGTACTCTGGGGCCATTTAATTAATTAGATGGTACAGATAAAATATAAATTGTTTTGTAGGCTACACATTTCCAGTTCTGGAAGATGTAAAATATGGCTAAATGAACTTAGTATGTACTGATTTATTGTTTCATGTATGGCAGAGGGTAAAGGAAAATTCTGCCTGTTACTTTTGCCTATATAATCCTGTACAACATCTTTGCATTGTCAAGCATTGTGAGAAAGGGATGTTATTTATTTGTCATTATTATTAAGAATGTCTATCAGTTATCCTCTTTACAAAAAAATGCTGGCATGCATCAAGCAAGCTAAAAAATAGGCATGTTCTTTTATGGAAGCCAATATGTGCATGTTTCAGAATAAGCACGTATTTCCAAGACATTTAGATTTGGTAGGATAATATTGTCTCAAGGTCTGACACTTCTATTTTAAATAAATCCTTTCCATGGGATAGATAAGCTAAACTTGCTAGGAGGGAATGCAGAGGGAAGCTACAGCAGTATGTTAGCATGTAGAATTTCAAAGAATTTCTATTAACTGGTTAATTCACATATTTCTTTTCCTAAATTATGATCTCTCTACTCCTCCAGAAGATTTCTGGAAAATATTGAATATAGGAATTGAGGATAAAAAAACCACAACGTGCTTTTATTCCCCAAAATGATAGTTATAATGGCCACAATAAAAGAAACAGCATTTACCAGGAGTTACAGCAAAGAACATGGAGAGACATTCACCCTCCCCTCATATGGAGGAAATAAAATGCACAAGGCATGAGACCGGAAATTGTTAGCAAACTGTCGGCATTTAAAGGCAGGCATTGACCATTATATTAGTTTTAAATTGCAGGAAAATACTACACTACACAATTACAGTACTATAAACATTGAATGAAAACCAGTTAGTTTTACTAAAGTAGGAGTATAAACAGCAGTCACTCTTATTGGTTTATTGAACATATTTTGGGGCCCATTCCAGCTGTCTTTATTAGCTCTAATGCAAATGATTTTGCACTGCTATTTTGCCAAGCTCTGGTAGCTGTACTGCTGCAAACAGAGCCTGCTGCTTTGTGTCTGCTGGAGACTTACTGACAAATATGATAAAGGATACATAAAATGAATAAAAATACAGAACTGGCACCATACAGGAAAAGGATAACAAATGGGGAAATTATACCATAACAGTAGGAGTTGGTATGGTTTTGTGCATGTAAATCAAAAGCATACAAGTTTAAAATTAGATACATACCAGGAGTTTCTCTGGTCCCTTCCCTGCAGGGTGGGCAGAGCTGGTCATGGCCCTGCAGCTTCATCCCCTGGGACCTGTCCACCTGCCTGGAAGGCTGGAAGTAGACTCAGGGCTGACAGACCCCACCAATGGCTGGGGCTAGGCAAGAACAAGAGGAGTGTCATGGAGATGGGAGCAGGCTAGACCAGGACAAGTGCCTGAGAGAGAGGAGAGCTTCTGGCATGGGAGAAGGTCTGCAGACATAAGGACTGCATTTTACCCAAAGAAAGGGCTTCTGACTTTGGAGACATTTTGCACAGGAGAGGTGCAAACTCCTTTGAATAGAGCTAGGGAATGACCTGGGGATATGGCTGCAGAAATAAATAAGTGTGAGGCAGAAAGTAAAGCAAATTAAAAGTAGAAGGCATTGATTGGGATCTGAGGAAAAGGGCCAGTCATATTTTGTGGGTGAACAGAATTGATCATGTCAGATATTTACTGTGGCTCAATTTTCAGTAAGAAACATCAATTGAGCATGTGGTGAGAAAGTCCCTGAAGCAGAGGAGGCTACAAAACCAGGACAACGTGTGGGGAAAATAGCTGTGGGCAACTGTGTCTGAAAATGGGATTTCCAACACAGCAGTTTTCATTACAGCACCAGCACAAGCAACTTCACATTGAATTTTCAGCTGTGATCTGCACACTGAGAAACTTGGGGAATCTGAGTGCTGGTGCAACGGCACTGCAAGAGGTATGCCTTCATGGTGCACTTGTGGGAACACCTAGGAACATCACAATATTCAATTCCTAAACAAACCCTGCCAGCAAGCACCAGAGACTGAGTGAATAGCTTGTGTGGACAAACAGAGCAGAAGTACTGCGACCAGAACTAGAGAAAATCTGAAAGAGGAAAACATATTTTAGTTAAATACAGAACAATACAAATGACAGTGATATCTAGGAAATGTTTTAATAGAAAAGCAATAAATACTTATGGTGTTCAGATACAATGAGGCCAAGTTACCTGCAGGCTTCAGATAAAATGCAGCAGAGAATCAAACTCATTTCAATCTCACCTCTCATAGCAGTTGCAGAGCACGGACTGCATCTCCTCCACATAACAGCAAGCTGTTTAGGAAAAAGAATTAAGTCTAGATTTCCACAGAATAAATACACCAGAATAATATTCTGCATTTCAATACCTTAAATTGGATAAACAATACCCCACAGGTAGAATCTTTAAAAGACCATTCCTGCAAAAGATGAAATCTAGAAAACAGCTTTAATTAAATCTTTCCAAGGACTTCATAAAAACCCAGGCACAACATCACTGCTATATGCAGTACTTCCACAGCAGCTCTGAGATATACAGTCCAAAATGAAGGAGGAGTTCTAGCATTTCCTTTTTTTTTCCCCTAGGTATGCACACAGAAACACATCATTAGTTCAAAATCAATGCACAAATGAGAGATGTGATCAGAGAATTACATCAGTTACAGTAGCACAGAGAGCAGCACCATGGGCCAAGGGCAGCTCCTGAGCTGCTGAGGGAGCAGTGCTGCATCAGGTATTTGATGCCTCTCAACTCAGGGAACTGCTGCCTGCTGGTGGGTGATTACCACCAGCACGTTTTCAGAATAATGCAAGTAAGCAATGTTTTAGGTGGCAATATAATATCTACCAGGCATAGTATTTGCAGAGGGATAATGGAGCAAAAATGCCTGTGTGAAGAACCTGTGCTCCACCCAAGGACACTGCTGGGCAGGCATCCCTCCCCTCCTACAGCAAGCCCACCGGATGAGCCCAAACCCACAGGCAGAGAACAGAGAACCACATGGCCAGCTGGGAGGAGTCACAGGCACTTGAGGCCATGTCCCCACGTTGGGCAGCAAGGCAGGAGCAGAAGGAGGCTGAGACCCACTGAGTGCCCACGGGGTCAGAGACACAGCACCTCAGCCACGAGGGTATCACTGCCCCAGGGTGCTCAGGACAAGCAGCACCACTTGCTTTGAGTTCAGCTGAAAACATACCTCCTCACCACACAGAACATTAGCACAGAATTTCTGCACTCCTGTCATAAGCATGAAACACTGACAATCACAGAAGGCTGGGTAAGGGCTGACTGGCCATTTTGAGAGCACTGGAAATCAGCCTAAAGCTCTGTGCCGTATGTATAGATGATGAGCTAAACCAAGAGCAGAGGATGTACTTGAGAAGAAAACAACAAACAACAACGAAATGTTACCTTGGAGGAAAAATATGAAACCAAAACAGTGCCCAAGCCCATCAAACCACCAGTTTGTTGATGATTCCCTGCCTCCTGTTATAACAGCTATGTTTATTCACATATAAGATGTACATTCAGCCAGCACAGCTCAGTGTAGTTCCCCTGCCACCACAGTACAGCAAGGCTACAAACATGACTTCAGCAAGGTAAGATCAATTTACAGACACTAAAAAAGCATTCAAAAATTAATGCAACTAATCTCCTGGTTTCACTTGACAGGAGGTAAATTATTGATCTTTGCAATATGAAAGCACCAAAAAGAACAAACTCAGAACTGCACACTTTCATGTGCACCCTTGCCTCCTCTTGTCAAACTTAAAACAGTCATATCCGAAGGGCTGCAGGGAGATTTCAGAAACACATGTTCACCCTGTACAATTTAATCATGGTGCAAGCAAAAGGCAGATGCTCCAAGAAGCCTGTGGTTGTGTAAAAAAGAAAGAGCATATCCTGAACCCATGGCACAAGCCCCTGCTCACAGAAATACATGCAAGGAGACTGGCAGTTTAGGCTTTTGGAGTATTCTCTTAATCTTTAATATGCAATTGAGGATGTACAGCTCTACAGCCAAAGCCTGGTACAGGCACTGATACATCACCCATGCTTCTCACTCAAGGGACAAGCCTGTTTTATTATCCAAACTTCCTTTTTTCCCATCTTCCCCCCTCTCCTGGCAACTCCCTACACTGCAACATAAAGCAGAGCTCCTACAAAGGCACTGCAGAGGCTAACACGGTGGAGTGAAAACCTCCTGCCTGCTTTCTTCCACACAACCACGACAAAAATGTGGCATGAGAATTTCCATCCCCTAGAAGTAATACATAAGAGAGGAGCACAAAATAACCCTGCTAACAGTCCCTGATATTTTCCCTACTTCTTCATTATCATCATTGTGGAAAAAGGAGCCATTCCTCCAGGACAGTTCATTGTTCCTTGACCCTAAACACACAGCATTACATCAGGCTACAAAAAGTCATGTGATGCAGGTTAACATCTGCTGATATTAGCTAAAAGAACCATTTTGTTACTCTTAGATATCTCTTCCATTCTGTGTACCACATGCACTGATTCATTATATGGATGAAACAAATTGAATGGTCTGAGTACAGGAAAGGTTTTAAATGAAGACACTGAAAGTATATTTTTCTTTTTTCATTTTGTCTATTTTTTAAGCCTTAAAATTCTAGGTTATACTTAACCTTTTAGTCTAACACAGCACTGTGGCTTTCCAGGGTATTTCAGTAGGAGTCTCGCAGCTTCCACCAGGTACATCACGCTCTTCACAAAGCCTGTAACAGCAGGAGGAGTATTCTCAAAATTTGTACCAAACTACAGCTGTATTTAGTGTGGCATATTCAACTACATCTCCCAAAAATTATCCTGCTCTTTGCTGGAAAGCTTTTGGCCCTACCTTGTAAGGAGAAACACTATCCTGCATATTCTGGCTTTGAGCAGAGTTTGAGCCCAGGATGATGGAGAACCCCAGTGTATTGCTATGACATGATCTTTTTTCAAAATGCATTAAAGAGTGAATTTTGCATTCTACCAAAACATGGCACATCACACAGCACAAACACAATTTCATGGGCAAACCACACCATTGAGGATTTGGCTTAATATTTATGCTAAACATTTTCTGTATTTTCCCTCACTCTTGTCTCCATCTCAGATGATGAATAATTTCTCTGTCTTTTCCATTGTTTTATCTCAGAGGTCCTATTGATTAGGAATAGGTCCTTTGGGTCTTTCTAGTTCGACAGATCTGGTATATTTTTCATCAAGTTACTTTTTCTGCTGTTTTCTGTAGTACTGCTTTCTCCTCCTGCCTTTTCACCTTCCTTTCAAAGACTGAAAATGAGTGAGATGAAAGTTAATGGTCCTCTACTTACCCTAGTATTTCTGCTAGCTTTTAACTTGGATATTGGTGGTAGTTCACATCTAACCACTACACCATTATTGCCTATTTTGCCTTCAACACGCTCACAACAACCTGCAAAGATGGCTCTAAAATGAATTCTGCTCTAAACTTCCTTATAATGTCATGTTAGTGAAATCCCCCTTTAAAAAAAAATCCTCTTTGTTTTATGAGAATTTATAGCAACGCTCTTCATTATTTATCTGTCAGCTCATCCCTTAGCAAAAGTTTTGCTGTATTCCCACTGGAAAGATTAATACTTTTTTTTTACACTGTATTTATGTATTTCCAGGAAGAATACTTTGGACCACCAATTTTTTATTCTTCTCTTGTTTTGCATTATACCAAATTCTTTCCCTTTCATTTCATATAAAGTTCTCTTTCTTCTTTAATCTTTATTGTGTTACTTGATCGTATCCCCTTTTCTTGCTATAATCACAATCCTTCCCACCTCAATCCTCCTTTACCCTCTGCTTCTTGTTCCTGTACCAGCATTCACTCCTGTGAACTAGAGAGATGGAAGCAGATTAGACTTCTGTTTTCTTCTTTTTTTCCCTATTATTTTATCAGAACCTTATCATTTTCTCCAAAAATTGAGGTGTCACAGAGTACTGTCAAAGGCTATGAGTAGTTTATCACATTTTCCCCTCGATGCATTACAATTCACTTGCACGATGACTACTTTTAGCACTTTTTCACTAATATTTTCTATGCCCTCAACATCTTGAAATGAAAGTAGCATCTTCAGCAGACAGGTTAATTCAGCACCCAATGGTGTGCACTCTGTGCAATCTGTATCAGTGATATCCTGTGCTGTACATCCCATCCCAACCTGGATGTGCCGCACTGAGCCTCACTGTACTGAGGAAATCATGGAGAAGGGTTATTCCTTTTGGGAAACCCCACCTTGTTTCCCTGCAGCCAGTGGGTGCAGCAGCTCGTGGGTGCAGCATTTCTGCCATTGGGCACTCCTCCACAGAAGCAGCAGGAAGAGACTCTTGCACCAGATCGTTCAAATCACTGCATTCCCACCACCAGTGCTGTAAGCGCAGCTTCAGTGCACTGCACTCTGCTGCAAGCACGGGGTGGGAAAATGCACCTCGAGCATGTGGCCAGCAGGGATTTGTTGACTGCTATTTGCAGCAGAAAGCTGAGATTTGCTTCAGCACTCAACCACAAATTAGCATGGCCACATCATAGGCAAACTCCTCCTTACCCAGAGGTGTTACATCCTTTCTGAAAGGAAAATGGTTCCACATATGCCATTGGCCTGCTGCCTCCAAGTACCCTTTACACTACAGCTCATTTTAGCCAAGTGTCTTTTGGCAAGAACCACTAAGGAAAGAATTAAAAATAAGATCATATGATTATGCCCAACGATTTAGAGTTGGCATTAAATCCTCAGTAGCATTGGAATCACTGTAGCATTAGAATCATTGTAGTTTCTGCAGTACATGTATACATGCAGGTTACCACAAGACATTTCTGAATAGTACCCCTATCTAATAAAAGTTTGATATACATTATCCATTAGCCTTAGTACTGGTAGCCTTAAATTGGCCTTATTTAACCTGTAAAAGTTTAGAACTTGTGTTCTAGGAATTATATGAAAACACAAGTAACCAAATTGCATCTGGAAAATAATTTAGCACTGAAAGGTTTCATAACTGTTTCCTAGTATCCATAAGAGATAGCAAAAGAAAATATTACCAGAGGGAAAGGCTCTCCTCATGCTTCCATTAGTTCCAGAGAACTAATGTTCCAGCTCTGAGTTCCAGAGAACTCAGACAAATTAATTTTGGTGTCAGTGCAAAGGGTTTGGCTTTAGAGGCTTTCTATATGGAAATGCAGGTTTTACTCACTACACTGCTAACAAGAAGTAGAAAATTAAATAATGCATAGGTGCAATTAGGCAAAATAGTTTCCTGTAGTGGCTTCTGCATGGTTAAACAAAACTCATTGTTTGCTAATCAAATACTAAAAGTAAATTTTTTGTGGTGGGCTCGGGGATACTGTCAACAGGGAAGAACAGACCTGCCGTGGCAGCTGCATGTGGGGAGATGCCACATCCTGGCAGGGGCTGGAAGCACCAACTGCAGAGCTCCATCTGATGGAAACCCAAATGGGATGTCTTTAAAACCTTTGCAGAAAGGCAAGTACGTAATACATGTAGCTTTCCTTATGCACATTTCAAGGGCTTGCACCAATTTGTAGCACAGAGGTTTCAGTACACACAAAGACTACTTTGTGTTTAATGGTAAGAATATCCATATGAAAGCAGGTCAACCAGCAGTTGGAGCACAGCTTGATAAATTACAGAAGGTTTCATGACATCTTTTTAATTTGATTTTTTATTTCTAAAGAAGAACTTTCTGGTGTGACAAGTACAAGCCAACTATTAACTATTAAACAAAGGGGAGAATATTTTGGTTAACAGTCTTTTACTCTCTTTTTGAATGTCAGCACATGTCCCCCTGGCAGATTCCATAAATTCAAGAGCTACCAGATGGCTGTGTAACAGCAATGCCCAAAATACACTCTAGAAATTAAAGAATCACAACAGAAGACAATGAGTGGGTCGCTAAGAGACAGGAACAACATCTACTCTCAGTCATCACTTCCATTAAGTGGACAAAGCAATTTAAAACAGCACCAGGAATGGCACATCTTCCACCTAGAAGAGAGTGGAGCACAGCCTGCCCTAGTGCAATGCAACACTACACATAGCAGCACACTGCAGATACAGCTTGAAATGTATCTATTTTAGAAGAGTTGATTTTCAAATCAAGGTAGTGGAAGTGAATAGAAAATGACAAGAATAATTTTCTTGCAGCATTTGCCTCTGGGAATGATTTATCTCTACACACAATGCTCATCTGAGTTTTGAAACTTCAACACAGGATTTTTCTTTTTCTTTTTTTTTTACTAGGCATTTTACATATCCCCTCTTCCAAATCTATACTCAGTTTCTCTTATGATTATGGGGTTTGGGGATTTTTTTCCTATATTCAGTAACTTTCCCACTTAAAAGCAGTGTTACAAGAAGTGTCCTCAGTTACAGGCGTGCAATTTAGTCATCAGGGATCTGTAGATAAACAATTATTTGCAGTTTCCATTCCCCCCACCTAGTTAGTAGCTGCTGTACAAAATCTTGCCTGTTTCTGGTATTTATATGAAAACTTAACTCCCATCGACAAGACGTCATTGATTTAGGAAGTGTGGTCTAAGTGAATATTTATATCCTGAATTTCTGAGAAAAGAAAATGTTACCCAGGAAAAATGAATATGCTCGCATGAAGCATTCTCTGCAAGAGGGCAGCAGAACACGACTTCAGTCAGACACCGCAGCTTTGACATAAAAGAATTTCAGAGGTGCGAACAGCAGGGCACCGAGTGCTGAAAGAGGCAGGGATTTGGGACTGGTGTCTGTGAATAGGACAGTGCTACAGGCTGAAGCCTTCACGCATGTTTACAAGAAGATCTCAGGCTTGTAAACAGCAGGGCTTTAAGCAGGCACAGAAGAGTTCATGTTCCTGAGAAGGGAATGCAGCACAAAATGTCCTGCTTCTTCACAGAGTCACCCTGCTTGCAGCTGTCTAAAATAAGAGGCACAGCCATTGTTCCAATGGATAATCAGGGCTAAGAGCTTTTCCAGGGCATCTCTTGACAGCATGAGGGTTGGTACAATTCAGCATGTCAGTTTAGCTGCACCAAAAATCTGAAAAGGCCAAATTACAGGGTTTTGTTTTTTTCTGTGTTGCATTACAAAGATACTAACAGTATCAACAGGATTAATTTGATGATGAGATTAAAAACACATTAATGCCTTTTAATGAGATCAATCATGTTCTGAAAAAAAAAATGGAACTGTATCAGGAGGGAGCCAGGGGAGTATTTAAGAATAGGTTTAATGTGAGTGCAAAATTTGGTGCACATGAAAGATGTCTTGGTAAGTTTTTTTTAACTCTCTTTAATCTCCATATAGTAGAGTCTGGAAGTCCATTAAGGAAAAAAACTACAGTATTCCAGTTTTGAAATTAAAAGGCACAGTAATTTAATGTTCCTTCATCAGTGTCTGAGAGACAACTTCCAGTAGTGCCGCATTTCTGAGGAAATAATGCTGAGAGAGCAACATCAGAAATGAGCACACTGAGGTAGAGCCCCTGATAATGGCAGGTACCTGCTGAAGTTCTAGAAATGTGCCCAGCACTGCTACACAACAAATGTTCACTTTGCTTGAATTCACCAGAAATGGCCCTGCCTCCACTTTGCTGTCTAAGACACTGTCTCCAGAAAGAAAGATGGATGATCACAGAAGACACCACAGCAAAGGGGTTGCAAACTAAGGAAATGGAACTATGCAACCTAGGTTCAACAAATAACAAAGAGTGAAAATAGTAGTTGCTAGAGCACACCTCATAATCCACAAAGTAATCATTAAGTATTACAAATTATTCACTGCTTTCTAAATTTAATTACGTAAGGTCTTTCCACAAAAATCCATGCCTTTGCAGTCCAAATTTGAATATGACATGAGCAGAGCATTCTAATAGTGTATCAACTAAAAAATTTAAAATTACATTAACAAGTAATTGCAAACTAGAGCTATTTTTGAGCTCTATAGCAGTAATTTTTCTTTTCTCAGCGCAACATAATGTCTGCTGTCCATGTTATCATGAACACACTGGTTCAAAGTTTCACAAATGTTGATTCAAAGTTCAAGTAAGCACATCCTGTTCTGTATGATTTCAGACAATTACAACATTCAGAGTTGATTTTTCTCAGAATACACTGAGTGCCCCCTCCACATCAAAGAACCTCAGAGGACTCCATAATTGAGATAACAGGCTTTCTAGCACCTCTATCCCTCTGCAAATATATTAACATGATTTTTTTACTGCTATGACAAGGTTAATTTTTGCACATTGACTTTGAAACTTGCAATTTGTCTGTGAACTGACGTTTTGATAAGGAACCTACACCATAATTAACTGCATACCCCACTCACCAACACATGTTCACATGTCCTGCAGGTAGCAGAGCCTGGTGCACCAACACATTCCAGTTTAACTGTCTGAATATACTGACTCAGCTGCACTGCAGCCACCTTACTCTTAGCAGCAATCACCATCTCTAGAAGTCTGACTGCTATTAACAAATGCCACTGGAGACACTGCAGCACCTTCTCCCTCTACTTCAAACAACAGGAATAAGCCCAAGGAGGCTGCCTGGTCAAACAGAAATGCAGCTGGCAGCAAATGCAGCTCTCTGAGCAGCAGCAGCAGAGGCAGTGCATCTCCCCAGCCCTGCAGTGCAGCTGGCAGCAAATGCAGCTCTCTGAGCAGCAGCAGCAGAGGCAGTGCATCACCCCAGCCCTGCAGTGCAGCTGGCTGCACCCTCCCATCTGCACTGCTGCCTGCCAGCTCACAGCCCCCAGCAGCACCCGCAGTGCTCCAGGAGCCATCGTGCCAAAAGCACACTCTGTCATGCTCCTTCCTTTCCACATCATCACAAAATGCCTGTGCACCTGGAGAGGAGCAATGACCTCTTCAAGTCCCTGGGTGGGGAGATGATGTTATTCTGTGGCCCCAGCTCTCTATTTTACACCTGGCTTCAAATTACTGGTTTTTAGGTAATCTCCTTCACTTCTACCAAACACAACCCATGCCGTTTTTTATAGGCTATGCCTTTCCCCAGTCCTATACCATTCCCTATCCTGGCTACAACTGAACCAGTCTGGTATTTTGCACCATTTTACTGCTGTACTTCTTTCTAACTCTCTAGGACGCTACCTTCTCACTGCTTAGGAGTGCTCCAGCCTGATGAAGGCCAACAGGATTATTCAAGATAATTAACATTTCTATAGGGCACTGACAATTGCACACAGATTTGAAACCCAGGATACAAAAGAGCAACATCAATTACAATGCTAGGAGGATTCTCATTCATTATCGTGTTTACTTGCAAACACAAAATTAGCGATGCCTGGATTAAGATTAGAAACAACATTAACTACTATCAGTTCAAAAAAATCCTTTCAAGCGTATTTGACACAGAACACATGCAGTACATCTTAAAATATGAAAAATGATGGTATCAAAGACATTCTAATGGAAGGAATCTTTTTCTCTAAGAGTAAAAATATACAGAAAGAGAACAGAGAAAAGGCTTATGATAATTCGCTTAGATTTCTTGCTAGTAATATACATTTTAAAAGAAGAGGCATAACAAGCTGTAAACCAAGGTATAATAGTTAAATTAAACTGCAAATTTCTACTTTATTTTTCTGAATATTTAAAAAAAAATACATCAAAATGGGTCATAAACACAGGGGGTTTTTGTTTCATAAAACTGGTTTTGAATTATAACATTGCATTTAATTGTTAGAAGTCAGTTTAAAAGATAATTTTGCCATATGCTAGAGGTAATGAGATAAAGCTAGTATATGAAAGACATCAAAGTTGTACTTCAGCCCTACAAAGGACAACACTTTTCCTGGTCTGAATGTGATTATAAGTAAAAAAAAAAAAAAAAAAAA
>VZTT01005593.1:27728-69583 GCA_013400855.1 Buphagus erythrorhynchus | reverse complement strand
AAAAAAAAAAAAAAAAAAAAAAAAAAAAACCAAGCAATAATTATCAGCATTTAGTAAGTCAGAACCAACAAACAGGATAAAAGTAAATTCTTTAAACAGAATTCAACCATCTCGAGAGTCACAATCACCCAACTCAAAGTCCCAGGGAAGACCCATTCACTCACTCTGAAACAGCTCAACTCTGACCCAGACAAATTCTTGGCTGCTGCAGGCTCCTGTCCTGCCTGTCCTGGCTTCACCTACAGCCAAGCCTGAAAACAAATACATCAGTTTTTATCTTTCATACAGAAAAATCCAAACCATCAAAGTCTTTCTTCACTTACGAAGGTACAGATACAGCTCTTTGGAGGACTGGGACCATGATGTCCTTGGGTTTCCAAGACTGAGGGGAAAAAAGAAGCCAAACCAAAACCAACAAGCCATTATTTTTTCTCAGGCTTTTTTTTTTTTTCCCTGAAGATGGAAACCTGCTTGTCTCCTGCTCTGAGCCTATGCAAAACCAAAACCACCAGGTCTTCAGCCTTTGCTAGGGGTCTTGCCTGTATTCATGATGTAAGTAATAATTCCTACTTTACTATATTATACCAAACATCACAAAAGTGTGACAGACACAATGAAGTCAATAAATACAAGGAAAGCTATAAAGTGTCTCTGCACATAAAATAGACTTTGGTTTATCAGGCTAACAAGGACCTTCCCAGAGCCTCCTGAGAGTGGTTGCACAGGGGTGCCCCAAATGCTGGTCCCCCAAATGCTGATGACACGGCTGCAAAAGACTTTGAGAGGTATGGTTTTTATAGTATGATCTTACAGTACTTTCTCTCCTCATTTTAGGACAGCTATGGAAGAGTAACCAAAGCCATTCACCAGACTCATTTTGAAGGCAAAATGAAACAACCTAATATTTTGATTCCAGACTTAAATTTAGACTATAACAAATTTTAAGTGAATACTAACAGAAATGAACCGAGTTCTTTCTCACCTCTTCTTGTTTACAGTCTCGTAAACTGGGATACCACACTACCAGTGTCACACAGGATGTCATTTTTCTCCTGGCAAGTAAACACATGTGAAAGAAAAGGCACTGAGTTTATAATGATAGTAACAGAACTTGCTAACATAGTTTTTACCAGGTTCCAAAGGGACAGCTTCAGGTTTCTGATGTACACTGCAATGTCTTTTAGATCCACGTGTATTTTTCCATCCTGCTGAGTATAGTTTAAAATGCAGAAGCAGCATAATTCAATATTAGACTATTTCACAGTCCACATGAGTTCAAAACAGAAGAAATAACATTAAAAGCAGTGAAATCAATCAAATGAATTAGCTGAAAATAAAATTAGAGCATAAAACAACAGTAGGCCCAGGAATAGACAGGCTGTCTCCTCTCTTACTCTTGGGACAGATTTCTTTTAGTATGGCTACAGTCACTCACCCTGACATTTCCTTGGACTCCCCAGGGCCCCTTGCAAGGCTGGGTCAGGATTGAGCACTGAAGTTAGAAGATGCTTCTTAGCATTTACTTAGCAGTTAACAAGGGAAAACAGCCACCTTCTTAAAGCATAGTGTATCTGCATTTTGTGCAAGTTTTCTTGATCTTTCATTTAATATGTAACTAATTTTCAAGTACTTTTGCAATTTTTTTTAATCTCAAGACCTCGTTCCATCAGGACTTCTATACATTAGCTCTCATCCTTGATTCTTCCAGACTTGAATGTTTTTCTTCTCCAGCACACTGCCAGTACCAGACTGCTGCCTGGCTCCTGCTCCTAACTCAGTTCCCTTGATTTGAAATAATTTCTCCCTTTCTCCTCAGATATTATCTGCAATGATTGATGGTCAGTAGCTGTTCTGCTACTACTGCAACTGGCAGCAGGCAGGGGGAGATGGGGCTGCTGCAGAGCCCCCAGCCTGAGGTTTCATCTGAAACCCAACACCAGGAGCACTGAAAGCCAGACCTTGAAGGAAAGCAGCAAGGGACGTCTGCCGGCAGATCTCCATTTAAAAGCAAAAGCAAATTCACAGTGTGAATTTGGAGAGCTCCTTTCAGGGCATGAGGAAAGTTTGGGGTTTTACCCCCCTTCACCCCAAGGGTACACACCCTTGGGTAGGGGGGCGAAGTATGAATCAGGAGTACATATCATATTGGCAAAATACGATAGCAAAATACAGAATATATCACAAAAGGAAAGAAAAATGAGAAAAGGAGTTATGCTTAAAGGCAGCCCTAAAGGGAGCAAACTTCTGGTTTTTGTAGGAGGAATGAAAGGTTATTGCTCCTACATGACAAGAATAGCATTTTTTACATTCCCCTTTTCAATAACAGCAGCTAAATTCCCACAGGATTCAATGTTTACGCTCACAAAAATCAATTTTTTCCCTTTTATTAAAAAATTATGTACAGTAAATTGCCACTACAACACAATCTACATTGTTTAACATACCCTGCTTTGATTTACTGTTCCATTCATAATCTGCTGATGATTAAGCTTCTCAAAAACAATCCACTAGCCTTTCTAAGTGATATCAAGTTGTTTGTTTTTAATCTGCTGAAAATCATCCTGTAGATAGATGCATTATTGAAGAATTACATTTTAATTTATTTTCATGCAGTGCCTGTGATGGGCATTTGGATTAACAGAGTACAATAATGCTTCTTTATGCCTGTATCTATTCAAATCAGAAATTACCTGCATACACTGTCTCTGATGGTGGTCAAAAACTGTACAAAGAACTGAGAATAGTGCTTCTTAGTATCACACAGCCCTGCTGCTCATCAATGAGTCTTTTTCTGTTCTAATGCTTTTGTCATGTATATGAAAGTCATTATGTAGTTTAGAAAACAGGAGATGAAGTGAAAGAGGAAGATCAGGGACCTGGGATGCATTAATATTCTACCAGCGTCAAAGATATTTCCCTCGAGGGGCTCCTACAGGCCACACTGTTATTACAGTGCCTATCCATTATCTTGTGCTGTACTTGGTATTAAGACAATAATGGAGAGAATAGGATTATGTGCAGATGATAGGAAATGCGAAGGCAATTCAGCAAGATAGGAAATGAATGGAGACATGATTCTTTCCTCGAAGCTGGGAATGCTTTAGCATAGGGTAAGGGAGAAGATAAATGAAGCAAAATGAAATCTTTACAGGTTAGCTGGGGTAAAATGAGTGTTTACATAGAATCCGATGAGTTTAACCTTTTTGATACAGAATATCGCAGCGTCTTTCTTTAATGCAGCACTGTATATCCCTTCAGAGGTCTGGTTTGAGCTGAAAACTCACTCAACACACATGGGGAAATTAATTTGATAGAGCAGTCTTATGTAATGGAGAACCATTTAATTCTCTCTAATAAAGGAAAAAATTCTGAATCCCCCTCCTTATTTCTGTATTTAAAATACAAGCTTGAAAAATTCTGCCCACTAAACAAACAGACAGAAAAGAAATAAATATTTCTTAAAAAGCAATAAAGAAGGATCTAGCACAACCAAGTAAAATGCTGATCCCACATGGAAATGCTCACATTCTGCTTTACTATTGCACACCATTCCATTTCATAAGAAAGAGTACATGGCTATTAGCAAGTCACAAAGGCTAATAATTTTAGGAGGCCAGCAATGCATTATGATAGTGATAAACAAAGACAGGACCAGATTGTGTCATTTACAGACATTTCCGTGGCTTATGTCTGTCATATTTTTTTTAATTAGGATAAATCACACACACACACGATTTGCAATAACAGCACAATGCCAAAAGAGATCATTTTTGCTCCCTAAAGTACAACTATAATTTTATTCCTTTTAGCAGCACTTGAAGGCTTTTCCTTCTGTTAGGTTAAAACCCAGCAGAGTAGATGAGCAGTGTGGCTGTCTAAAGGCAGGCAGCCATGCAGGGGTGAGGCAGCCATGCAGGGGCGAGGCAGCCATGCAGGGGCGAGGCAGCCATGCAGGGGCGAGGCAGCCATGCAGGGGCGAGGCAGCCATAGAGGGCTGAGGCAGCCATAGAGGGCTGAGGCAGCCAGGCAGGGGCGAGGCAGCCATAGAGGGCTGAGGCAGCCATAGAGGGCTGAGGCAGCCAGGCAGGGGTGAGGCAGCCATAGAGGGGCGACGCAGCCATAGAGGGGCGACGCAGCCATAGAGGGGCGACGCAGCCAGGCAGGGCTGAGGCAGCCATAGAGGGGTGACGCAGCCGTGCCACTGCCCTGCGGCCCTGCACTGCTGATGGTGATCCATGGCAAGCGGCGGCCACGGGGCTCAAACGCCACCTTGCACACGCCAAGGCCAGCCGGGGGTCACCACAAACCTGCCAAGGGACAAAACGTGTCCGTGCACTCCGCAGGGCTCCCCACGCAGAGCAGCCCCCTGGAACTGCTGTGCCACAGCAGGCCTGGCCTGCATCAGGCACGGCTCCATGCTGCTCTCTACTGCTGCCTCCCACTCACCGCTCCTCCCTTTGTCTCAGGCCCTGCTGTTTGCCCATCTCGACTTAAACATTGGCTTCTTTGGCTGGTGCTGCCAACCAAACTCTGTGATGTATTGGCTGCAGTTGCCATTCTGTACCTGATGACCCCCTGGCTCTGCGGCTGTCCCTACCAGTGACAGCCATCTGCCAGCCACCAGCTCTTACAGCGCTCTGATCCTGCAGCAAGGCTTCCCTGCCCTCCTGGGGCCTCTGCCATGATAAGATTTTTCCTCACGGGAGAGCCCTCCCACGTTTCACATTGTCAGGTCAGACCCCAAGAAGACAAAAAAAGTCTCTATGCCCCAGGAGCACATGCCTGTGTGTGGCAGTGCCTGCATGACATTGGCCATTATCTGAGCAATGGCAAGTTTTTTTAAATTTGTGTTTTAAAAAACCCTGATTTCTGAGCTTTTAGACACATCCTGCACTACTTCCTAACATGCCCTGCAAGGAGACAAAGCCATAAACAAAGCAATGAGGGAACCAGGACCTCGTTACAGGGTGGGCAGGGGCAGGGCAGCAGGGCTCAGCATGGAGAGCAAGTTGCCTCAGAGCAGGAATGGGAAGTGCAGCAGCCCCGTAAAACCAGAGCACACCCCATGCAAAGCTCTGCATCCCTGCATCCCAGTCCAGCCAGGCTGGGGCAGGGCCTGGCTGTGCCTCCCTGCCCTGCCAGCTACTCCTACATCCAGCACTGCTCAACCCTCCTGGCCCCAGCAGTACAGAACTGGGGCAGGGAGCTGCTGTGCAGACCCTGGAAGGAGAAAGAAGCCTTGAAAAGACTTACTTAATATTGACCCACAGATGACTGGTAGTCCAGAGGAACCCCACAAACACCGAATAGCTTAGGGCTCCGTAGCAACAGGCTGAGAGAGTAAAACTTCCCAGCTTGAAGCAAGGAAGTCATCTTCTATCAATGACATTTATTTTACATTTTTGTCTATTTCCCGGGTATCAGTAGGTATGAAGTTCAGCCCCTCCATGCCTGTGTTCCACCCCGCAGTTCAGTGGGACCAGCTGAAAGCCAAGCATCCACACTAGGAGTGAGAACAAGGTTTCCCCAGTGCCTTAAATAATTTTTTCCTCATCAGCTTTTAGTGACATGAAGCAATTCTGTGAAAGGTGTGAATCAGCAAATTTGGGGAATTAAGAACACACTCATTAATTTTTCACAACAGCCACAAATGTAGGGAGATGTGAAAGAGTATGAGCAGAGCTAGGTGTCAGGACTGCCCCTTGCACAGGCAGGTGGGGACTGTGCTGCGTGGCTTGGGGCTCTCTGCTCATCGCCTGGCATCAGACACCCCTACACACTCCAACAACACTGCTAGAAAATCCACAAAGAAAACTGTCTAATAATGAGTAACAGCCAAAACAATGTCGTGTGGCTGGCCAGTTACTTAAACAGTATTTATAACCATGTTTTAATGCTTCTTAACATAATGAATGCTTATTTATATAAATGTTTAATTATGTTTTGAATTAAATATCAATCTAGACTATCCCATAACGTATTACAGCAATGAGAAATCATGGTTCGCTATCTTGTCACCTTTTAATCTTACATAATGTTGCTAGCTTTTATAGTTGCAGAAAGAGTTAATAAGAACTGCCAATTTAATTAATTTGCTCTACTTACTTTGTAAGCTGCCATTTCTTTCTCAGTTGAGTGCAGGCTGACTACACGTTTGCACTAGAAATTACAAGTGAGTGAAGCAAATACCTTCATGAGTCATAAACTTTACCAATCTCTTACATCAATATCTCTTGTCAGAAGTTAAAGGCAACCAATTGATAAAGTCACTTTCAAAAAAATATGGATGGGTTAAGCACATTCCAAACTACCAGTTTCAGTATGATAAACTTTGACTGCTTTTGAATGACCCAGAAGGTTGCCATAGCATGGGCTCAGATCCACTCTTAGTTTGCTGCATCATATTTTATTGTCTGGTTTAAGAAACAGCTTAGGGATTTTTCACCTAGCAAAGCTAGAATAGTCTAGAAATAATAAGGGGAAGCCCACACCTCCAGGTATTTCCTCCCAAAGGCTAAGAGCTGTTCAAAGGATACCACAGTCAACTTCCCACAAGCAAATCATGCCCATGAACAGAGATGCAGCAGGTGCTCTGTGCCCCACACTACAGCCAAATGCAAAAACATGTATATAAAGGCAAAGCCACAATTCTCATAAGTGTTGACCTTGGGGACAGCCATGGACATGGCTCCATGTCTGCTCCCATCTCCCTGCAGGGGACACATCAGGGTAAGGGCTGAGCACCAGCACTGCACAGTTTGTCCCCATCCACTCTGTCTGCCTTCTGACATCTGAGACACTGCTGGCACTGCCACAGTGGGACTCCTGCCCCAGCTGGAGTTGGGGTCCCCATATCTGAACAGGACTCTTATGCCCCTCACAGCCCCCCACTAAAATATGGCCAAAGCATTCAAGTACTTCCCTGATGGGACTTCTGCATCTTCTGAATCATTGAGACCAGCGTCAGGCTGGAAAATCTTGGACATCCTTCTGTTTCATTCTTAAGACCAATGCATGTTCAAATTCAGTGGAATGAGGTCAATAAAGTAGTTTAATGTTGAAAAGTATAATTCAATGGCTACAATTTTTTGCTATAAGGAAACTCCAGGCTTCAAGAGACTGTTTTCCTGCTCGCTGCCCCCAAGGATCACAAATGCAGGCTAGACAGTCAAGGTTTATGGAGAGACGTAATATCTTTTATGAGCTCGACTATTAGAGTTGGGGGGAAAATACACAAGCAAAGCAGCCATTCTTTAGGTCTGAAACAGAGGTTTCAATCTGCAGCAAAACATGTTGGAAAGCTGTGATCTAGGTTGAAGTTATTATATGATCAATTAGACATTAGGAGAAGAAAGGACAATTAGCACCTCTGGAGCAAATGGCCACAGCACAGGGAGCCATGCCAGAGTCACTCACTCCCCGAGGACAGCAATGAGAGAAATAGAGATAGTTGGACATGAGTGAAAAGTGAAAAGCCAACAGGAAGGGAATAAAAATTACAAAATTACATGGTCTCTGCTTTTTAATATTTCCTAGAGTGGAGAATTTTCGTTTGCAGGTTTTCTCTTCAGTTTGTTTTGTAAATATGCTTTGAAAATCAGAATGTCATAAAAGACGGTTTTTCTGAAAAACAATGTTCAGCTTGTGATAATGATGTTTCTGTACCTTTTCGAATGCCTGAAAGAATTCATTTTGCTATATGAGGCTCATTGAATCTCACTCACACCATTTCCACAGATGCACATGGGTGCACTGAATAAAGCCTACCAGAATACTATGGTACCTAAGTGAGGATGTCCATGCCATGGAAAAATAGACTGGACTACAGAAAGACTAAACAGTACCACTACACAGATTAGAAGTGCGTGTTTATCACAAAAAACCCAAAATAATTAATAGAAAGCCTTTTTTTTGTCTTCATCTTGGCTTAACTTTCATTCATTGATTGACTCAATTTAAAATAATTTACCTATGACCTGCAGATTAGCTTTTCTCCTTTATCTAATACATTCAAAATTATTGTGGATACCATAATAAAGAAGTCCAAAATAACTTTTAGTCTGTAATCCTGTTAATGGAATATGAATGTCTCATTTTACTCTCCTACATTACAAAGCAGAAATACATTTATACACTTCTTGCCATTTCTAAACAGAAGGCGCCCAGGAACACCTTTGTGAAAGTGAAATAATCACTAAAATATTAACTATTACATAACTGCACCCATCCTGGCTACCAGATTCCTACATCTTACCCTCTGAAGGAAGAACAAAAATACTTGGAAACTCACAGAGCAAGCAAGAAAATTATTGTATTGGATTACAGAAACTTTACGAAGTCTAACCTAAGGTAAGGATTCAACCTTGTTTTGTTTGATCCAGTGGATGTTAAATGCCACTTTTCTGCTGACCTTAGTGACTTCCAGCTCAGAACTGCCACCTCATTAAGGTGATTCCAGCATTTCCATGCATGCAGCTGCTGTGGGCAGAGCTGTCCATAACAAATGATCACGCCCTGTAGCAGCTCCTTTAGCTATCAGATACATTCAAAGAGAATTAGAGGCTCCATTTATTAAAACACCTAACAAGGACAGCAAAGAAGATATAGCAATGAGACAGAGTAGGATTTAGCAGAAATACTGACACTGCCACGTGGTTTAACTTCTCAAACTTGAGGAGCTGCTGGCTGCAATGCTCAGTGAGAGCCATTTCCTTTCACAGCAAGCACCCAGGATAGTGATGGCTCCCAGACCTGCCCAGAGATAGTCACAGCACTAATATCTCTGTTCTCCACTCTCTTAATCACTTAAAGCTCAACTCTTGCCCACCAAGACTTCAGAGGGAATGGTATTTGAGATATAAAATCAGACTGTATTTTGGTTGACATAACTTACCTCCTCAAAAGACAACATTTTCTTTGGCAGGTGATAAGCACCATCTCCCACGTTCTACCAAAGATGCTGCTAATTAAACCACAGTGAAATTCAGATAATTAGCAACCTTTTTAAAAACAGCACGTTACTCATTTTCAAACCTTTATCCAGACAAAATGATATTTAAGACATTTTAACAATCTGCTATTTTCCATGCTTTCAAAATTAATATTCTGTTGTAATAGGAAGAAAAGGAAAAATAAACAATAAAACAGGACAATCATACAGGAACCCAGAAGCAGGGCAAGCATTCAACATCAGTGGTAGTATTTCGATTGTTTGACAAAATGAATACCACAAAGAAGCATGTTCAATCCCCATAGCAAAGGCAGTCCCTCAGATGATAATGATATGGTATTTTTATTACATTCTAAAAAAAAAAAACCTAGGTTTTTAAAACCAATTCAATACCTGAATACCTCTGGTGGGTGCTCTTTTTAACTTTTGCAAGGTATCCCATTACCCACATTTGGTACATAGTGAATTNATACTTAATCACACGTTGCTGGCATTTCTGTAAAAGGAGAACTGTTTATATTTAGGATTGATATAAGGATGGCATAATACCAGGATGGAGGCATACCTATCCCACTGGAAATACTGCACATCCATCAAATCCTTCCACTACTCTTCTGGCTGAAACTTCTGCCCACAGACAAGTGTAAGGGGACTGACCCACCTGCCCTCCCATTGCACAATATTTATAATATTGTTCAAAACAGTGGCCACAGAGAATATACTAAAAAAATAGGTTCTCTTTCTCCTTGCTTGCAGTCACAACTGTCTGTCTACTCTGTGCCCTTCCCATCACTGCCTGCCATGTTCAGCAGGGCCATTGGAAAGGATGCCAGCAGGGCAGGATTGCCAAAGCTGCTGTGCTGAGGGACCCCAGCTGACCCTTGCTCATTACACTGCAATTCATCTGGGACCTGGGGTGCATGGTTGCAAGTTTTGCCCTCTGCTGCCTATAGCCCTTGAGCACCCCTAACTACAGTCAGTCAGCTGTTCTCCCCCTTCTACACACCCCTAATCACACTTCATCATCAACCTGGGAGCTCTGCAGGAGTTAACTCTGAAAATTTTTACAGTAAAGGCAGCTTTTATTGTAGTGGCAATTACAGAAAGAGAAAAAGCAATTTAGTCTTTTATGTGGTTCACAGTTTCACTATTGCCATAGACTTTTAACTGACTTGAGTTGTTATGCATTAACTCACAAAAGCATGGTACACAAACACTGCTAAAATAAAAAAATAACATAAGACACAGCAAACTTCAACTCCTCAAACACAGGCTTAATTCCTCAAATACCAATAATGCTTTTATATAACAGCTTTGTTAGTGCCCTCAGCTTCAAGCCAAAGTCACTATAAAGTAAATTACTCAAACAAGGCTGCAGAAGAAAAAGGTTTTTAAAAATCTGCAAAGAATTCCTTACTCCTCTTGTGGTGTAGTGTTCCTAGTGCTTTCTGCATCTCCTGTCATGTGATGACAAAAGGTACTTAGACAAAAGGCAACATGGCCAGCTGAATCAGTTGTGCTGGAACAAGGACTCTCATTGCTACGGGATATCCCTGGCATGTTCTGTTCACTCCTGGGGTGAAATCTGTTCAGAAGACTTTCATAATCTTTAGTTCTGTTGACACCATACAGCACTGCATGTCTCCAGCTCTGTCTCATCCAGTTGACCCTTGCCAGCTGTCTGGCATGCAAAATGTCATTCTCTCAAAGAAAACTGCTCCAAGGAATGGGAAAAGGTCCAGTCAGTGTTTTCTCCTCCCTTCCTTCCCATCAGGTATAGGATTGCATCTCTCCATACAAGATGAGAGGTGTTTCCAGCACTCTGTTGATGTTACAACCATGTGAGGCAAAGTTCCTCCAAAGTATTGCATCCTTTTATCTTTGGCCTGCAAAACAGCACAGAGGACACACTGAGGTAAGAGTAATCACCTGAATTATTTTGTTGAGCCTCAGCTTCAGATTCCAGAATTTGTAATTGTGTCTGAGGAGTCACTGGCATTGCAGTGCCCAGCATGCAAGCAGATGCCAAGCACTTACACTGAGGCTTTTCAATTATTTCTGGGTAGTGCAGTCACTAATAACTACCTTTGTTATCCTTAGGGATAAGAATGTATATGAACCCCTTAACAGAGCAGTTCTCACTTATCACTTAACATGGTTACACTAAAACCCATATCAGATTAAGGACATGGCTACATGACTATGTCTTAAATAAGCTAGCACTAGATATCTGTCTGTGGTTTTTCTACAAAAGATCATCCAGGGAAGTTAAGATAAACCAACTAAACCCATGATGATAATGCATGTAAGTCAAAATGCATTAAATCCCTCTGTGGATATTCTCACTGAGAGGTAAAGTAGTCTGCCTTTACTGTAAAGAGGATTAAGCTACCATGAACTACAGCCATTTTCCTTTTGAATTAGATCATCCACAGAGGAGCTTAAAGCACTGTAGCTTGGTGCACTTACTTCACATATATCCTTAATTTATCTGAATTTTCCTATGAATGGAACAAGACTTGGTTAACCAAAAGGCTCCTTTACTGAATTTCTGCTGATGTTACACCACATTACCAGTTTAGTTGTTTACAAATCTCCTAAATAAAACAGCTAAAGTTGTTTTACAAACAGCAAAACCAGAGGCACCCTTTTATACTGCAGAGGAAAGTGCCAGCAGCAGATGCAGAACCTGGGACACCTGACAGGATCACCAACTGCAGTGCTCATCCTAAGCTATTGCTTATCTTGAAAAGCAAAGAAAGAAGCAAAATTTGAATTCAGTATTACAGTCCATCTGGAAATGTCTTCTTAAGCATGAAAAGACAAACAAACAAGGCATTCTCACGGGACAAATTTGGGATGGAAGGCATTTTTGTTCTCCTGCCTGAGCTAGGCTGGCACAGCACTGGAGTACCCATGTCACTGACCTGAGGTGCCTTGATTTCAGCTGGGAGAGAGTTGATTTTCTTCCAAGCACATACAGTGCCGTGTTTTGGATTTAGTATGAGAATACTGCTGGTGACACGCTGATGGTTTAGTTGTTGCTAAGTAATGCTTACTGTAAATGAAGGCTTTTTAAGTTTCCCTTGTTCTGCCAGCAAACAGGTGCACAAGAGGCTGGGAAGGAGCACAGGCAGTACAGCTGACCCGAGCTGGCCAGAGGAATGTTCCACACCACAGAATGTCATGCTCAGGAAATGAGCTGGGGGGAGCTGGCCAGGAGCTGCTGATGGCTGCTTGGGCTGGGCATCAGTCAGACAGTGGTCAACAGTTCTATTGTGCATCACTTGTGTTTCTTTAGACCCCTCTTTTTTCATATTATTACTATTTTTTTTTCCTTATTTCGTTACTAAGCTCTTCTTATCTCTTTTCTGCAGTTAAGTCATGACATGAAGATACGTTTTTAGAGGTTAAATCAGATGCACTCTGAAATTTATCCATCCCACACTCACAGATGAAATGCTAACTAATGAGCAAGGAAGAGTAAACACTTCCTCAGTCTGATACTGACTCTGATGTTAGCTTATCTGAATGATAAATTTTACACTTGACTAAAATGAAGTTGATACAATTCACATTTCTGAGTATTGGCAGGTAATTGAGATGTGGCAAATAAAAATCCAAAGAAAATAAAGCAAAAATACATTAAACAAAGATTCCTCTTTATTCCTAAAGGGTAGTTTGGCTTCAAATGTGGCAGCAAACAGAGAGCTCTAACTACAATACGAAAAAAGTGCAACTAATTCTCCAAATATTATCTTTATCCAGTTTTCTTCACAGCACATACAAGCATATACCTGCAATAGAGATTTTGGGCTAACCTATCTATTGCTATTCCCTATGGATCTGAGATATTAACATTGACAGAGGGAAAGTTTAAAAAAGAAGCTAACACAGATACATGTTGAGCTTTATTTTTTATTACGTCTTTGTTAATTCTTGACCTTCCCTAAAAAGAATGAGAAGGAATCTGCCTACTCAAAGAGGCAGTAACTGCCAGAGGCACTGCTGGTCTCACACCTGCAATCCACACGCCAGCTACAGCAACACTTCTGCACACCTGGTGCAGAAGCAGCAGCTCTGCTGCCAATGGTCCTGCAGGAGAGCTCTAGAAACTGCTTTTGCTTTGACTCCAAGCAGGCTACAATTGTCTCTTCTTTGCATCTCCAAATAACCAGCATCAAGACTAGGTTTTATGTACACTAAGCTGTTATACCACTTAAATGAAAGCTTGGGATAGTTTCTCCGTGGTGATCTACATCAGATTAAATAAGAGTCAGATCTGAGAAGAGAGTCTGGCAGTTAAAAAAGAAGCAAAAGACTATCTATTGTTCATGAAATAGAGACTATGACCATCTCACATATGCTAGTAAAAATGTTTTAAATTTGTTCAATCATCCTCTATAATAAGAAAGATATCACTTTTCTTACAGATCTGTTTCATCAATGCACAAGACACCCCAGAAAGAGTACCCCTACAACTCCCATAAATATAAGACCCTTCATACTAGCTTATAACATAGATTTTTTTTCTTGCTTTTTATACCAAAAGTGCTGGAATTACAGCATGTACTACATTGTGCTAAATAATTTTTATTCACAATTGAAATATTTATTTAATCTCTAGCTGAAAAATTCCTTGTGCAAGGTATTTGGAGAGCACACTGTCATCCTTTCACTCCCCTTACACTCTGTTACCCTGTGCTTCTGCCTGAGGTGGCTTAAACCTCTTTCCATGCCCATGGAGTCCCTCTGCATCCCACTGCCCTGAGGGACAGTCCAGGAGCTCTGCCCATGAGAGGATGGCTCCCTTTCCAGGCTGTCCCTGCTGCTGGGAACACTGCAAGGGTCCCCATCTCCTTCATCCAGCGCTGTCACTGCTCACTGGGATATGCTATCAACAGGGACAAGCTAAAATGTTCATCCTGAAGTGGCAAATTGTCCACATGCTGTCTGGCACAGCTTAAACCTTCTGCCTCGCAGAAAAACATTACTTGGGGGCATGTGTGGCTGCAAGGGACCAGTCATTCAATGCATATTTCTCCTGCAAAACTTTCTTCAGCATCTGCACTGCTCTGTGATAATCTGAATGCTATTCAATCTACTTCTAACTTGAGTTACATAAGTATATTTGCATGTATATTGTGAGCATTATGCTAAATGAGATGGGACTGCCTATGTAATCATGCCATGACTTTCCCTTAGGGAAACCTGGTAAAATTATGTTCCATTACATTTGTAAAATACTACCCATTAAAAGTAAGAATAAAACTTTTATGTTCATGTGAAACAAAGCACAAAAGATTCTCCACCCTTTAACTTGTATCAATTTTGATATGAAAGAAGCATTTTCCAGGCAAGAAGGGAATCTATCTGAATTTGACTTCATTATTACATGCTTTTGGCTTTGATTGTTTGACAGTTAAAACTCTTTCCGAAATTCTGTATTTTTTTGTTATTTTAACATTATGAAACAACAGAGAACAAAACCAGTTCATCTGCATTGAAGAGGATAGACAACAACTTTGGAACAAATTTTCTTGGGGATTTCTTATTTGTTATTGTCTATGCCACAGAAGAGATCAACTGTTTCTACTGCACTATTCAGGGTCTTTTACTCTTTCTGCTGGTCAATTCATTGTTTTAATTTGTTGATGCTCTGGCAAACTTTCAAGTATGTCATGGGAGAATTTTAAAAATGAAGTATTCATTTAGAAGTCACACAGTGGTGATATATATACTGAGCTTCAATTTAAACCATTATTGCATACCATCCTTTTCCTTTTGTAATAATCTATTAAATGCTTTCAAGTATGGAGATGGAATAGCAACCTGTAGATCTGAATGGAGCCCAGATGACCTATAAAATACATCCTGCCTCACTGCCTGACTAGTTCCAGCTCTCATCTTCTCTAATGGTTACTATTGTTATTCTACCATTCAGACAACCACACACATCAATTATACATTCTTCTGGGTCACAAATCCATTTTCTCAGGCAACATTTTTGTCTTAATGCATGATGCTCCTTCTTCAACCTGTGACCAAAGTTGAAGGTCTCAATATTAAAATTATATTACTTTTTCTTAAGCTATGTTGATAATCAGAAAAACAGCTTCATGGAAATCAGAAGGTGTAGCTTTTTGAACTATTTAGAAGAGTGTGTTTAGACCATATATTGTCTCTTTATTACAGCAAATGTATTAGGCAGTACTTTGTGCTGCCTAAAATGTGAACATTTTTTCTTTTGTTCTATTGGTGCCTGGCAGCCCAGCTATAATTAAATGTCCCCTGCCTTCTCTATTTTATGACACTTACAATTCAGTCATCTTAATTGGACTTTTCCTGAGCATATAAATGGCTGGCTCAAGAAGCAAAACTTTTCTCAGTGAAGCAAACTCAAAACCTTTCACTATGCATTATCTCAATGACTTTCTTTGAGTCTTTGGTTTATGCTTGCCTTTATTTAAATGATTATGAGGACAAAAGCTTCAGAAAACTATCTGAAATAAGTCTAAGACAGGTCTCTAACTTTTTTTTTTTTTTTGCATATACTATTCTCACAAACAAACTACTCATTATTTCCAAAGGGGGCAAAGTAATTTCAATTTTGTCATTGACAAAATAAATAGGGGAGAGTAACACACCACTTCCAAGGGTTTCTCGCACATTGTGTATATTCTTAACACTCAAAGTGAGAAAATCAGGGTAAGAGCCTTGAAGCTTCCTCAGCAAGATGTGAAGGCCAGGCCACAGCTTTGTCCAGCCACAGGAGCCAGCAGCACCCCATCAGCAGCAGGGCCCCACCAGCAGTCCCAGGGGCTGGAGGAACACTCCCAACTCACCACCACTCACTGGAGTGCAGAGCATCTGCCTCAAGGAGGTTGCTTCTAGCCATGGGATGTCAACACCAAAGATGCCATCAGATCAACCCAACAGGTCCAAGACCAAGTCAGTGGAACAACCACTGCAGCAAAACTGTTTCCAAGCTCTAGTCTCAGCTGCCTTCTCACTTCTCAGCACAGAGCCAGTTTTGCTGGCTACAAGATGAGGCTTCTCTCCTGTAGGCACATTGGGCACCACAACAAAATCATGGTATTTTGTTTAAGTCATGAAAACTGACTTACTGAGAATGGATGTTTGAGATACTCAGTGAATCTTGTAGTTAGATAAGTAACTCCACAACCAAGGAAAGCATCCATTCACTGGCAGACACAAGCACCTGACAAACTGGAACAAATATGCAGATGACTACAGAGAAACAAAAATTGCTTCATTTGTATATAGATGTACACACATAAATGTTCATGTTCATAAATGCACATCTGAGTACACACACGCCAGCAGGCACAAACCTAAACAGAAACCTGCTAGCTGGCTTTTTGCCTACTGTTTCCTCCATCCATGAGCTGCTTTCTCAGGACAGTGTTGCAGTCAGAGGCTTGTGCACAATCCTACCAGCCTGATCCTGAAGCATTCTCCTCATATGCTCAGTCCCTGCTGCCCTCCTCATTGGGCAGGTCCAGCTTAATTGCCCTACAAAAATTGCTCTTCCCTTTGGAAACCTATGACCAGGGGTGTGGTATCATCAGGCAAATCCTTTAAAAAGAATTTTCATGTTATCTTCATTCTTTCTGGGGCATAAGTCAGGGCAGGGGAATAATTTCTGAAGCTGGCTTAAAAAACCTTGTCCTTTTCCAGCCTACATAGAGGCATGGAATGAGTAATCTTAACTCACTTGTCTTCTTGTCCTGGTTTCTCCTTCCCCTGGATCAGCCAAAGAAGTCACATCTCTCTAAGGACATCAACGTAGAGAGTTTGCGAGGGGTTATACTCCATGTTCAAACATGTACCATTTTCAGGACAAGCCAGTGTTCAGCATACAGGATCTGCGTTTTCCATGTTGCAAAATTCAAGGAAGGGTCTTCAGGTGCTAGGGAGCATGAAAGGATGGTAATGGAGCTGATTTCAGGCACTTTATAACCTTACAATGAGGACCATATTAATTCCTAGTGTCCCACCCCTGTCACCCACTCTGTGCCTTAACTCATCCCACATCAAGATAATTTTTAAAGAAAACCCTTGGTTTACCCTCTCCCTTTCAGGAGAGCTGAAGTTGAAGGGATGGCCAAAGATCTGCATTCCTGCATTTCACATGGTCACAGGCTTCAGGCCTCTAAAGCAGCCAGTGGGAACCATTTACCTGAATCCTGTTCAGACCTAGGAAAATTGACAGATAAATATTATTTTAACATAGAGGTTTCTGGTTGGATGGTTGATTTGTTTGTTTGTGGAGGCAAGGGGGTGTGCTAGGTTTAACTTTATTATAACTAAGCCTATATAAATGCAAATACTGTTTTCATAGATATAATTTCATAAAGCAAAACTACCCACAATCTTTAGCAGTGAAATTCAAGTGGCAACTGTGACAAGTAAAGAAAAATGAATGCAGTTAACTTCAGCCATTCCTGCTCATCTGAAAGCTTGTGTCAGTTCCTAAATAAGCTTTTCATTTTCCCTATTCAGTCTGCTGATCTTTGTTGATTTACAGCATGAATGAGCATGGCACATTGCAACTTGTAGAGTATATTTTTCCTAAATAATAAAACATTTATTGCAGACCCATCAAGCCTGCTAGTAGCTTTGAATTATTATTGCAATGAAGTGCCATGTTAACAACTCATTTACATTGTTGCAGAAGACTCTGGGTTAACACTATATGTAATTTAATCCCATTCAGGAGAGAGGACTCCCTAAAATATATCTAGAGTTGATAAATTACAATTTGATGGTATTTTTCTAATCAAATATTCTTCAAGATGAAGCTGCCTTCATCAAGTCCATCGCACCCCTCACCTTCCCTGCCGAGCAATGGCAGCTGATCAAACCATTTCCACATGGTGTTCTCAGCAAGCTCCAGCCTCAGGCTCTTCCTCTGTCAAAGCAAGAAGAAAGTATATTTAGTGGAGAGCTACAAAGATCTTGTAAATTGCTTTGGGAAGAAAATAATTTGTTGGGCAGAGAGTGAGGTCTGTATTTTGGTGGCTCTTTGAAGGGTCTGACCTACAGCTTCATCACTGGCCTGGGGTGGGTACCAGCCTCTAGCTGAGGAGACAGAGCACAGGCTGCCTGGATGGGCTGGGCAGGAGCCCCCGGGGCAGGGCAGTGCTGGGCATTGCCACTCACATTGTGCTGGGCACTGCCACTCACCCCAGCAACAAGGGAGACACCACAGGGAGATGATTCTGCCAGAGCACTCACATGTTTTGGATGCTATAATAACAATCATGATGGTATTGATGATTATAATAATAATAATAATGAATTATTAACAAATGAGGAAAAAAACCCCCAGGAAGTACATAATTCTCCATGTATCAATCAGGAATTATCTTGTTAGTCCGAGATTAGAATCAGTGTAACACTTCTTTCCAACAGGATCCCCTTGGCATGGACAGTACACTGCAAAACCCACCTTTAAATGAGCATCCTGCAACTTTGCAGCAAATGCCCCGAGGCCACAGTGAGCACAGCAGAGGGAAGGACATGATGTCCAGCACACAGGGACATGCTGTGATTGTCTCTGGAGATGGTGGCACGGTGTTAGAGAGGGCACAAGACACACCACCTCCACCATGAGCACTGGGGCTGTCTCTGCAGTCCATGCTGCTCTTCCATAGTCAGCTGGGTACCAGTGCTGCTGACACAGCTGCAGCACCATGCCCAGACTAGGACTGTGTGCTCAGACCAGGCTTAGCCACCCTGAATCTGGTGGGCATGGACTCCTGGGAATATGCTGTATCCTATGTCACAGGATACCCAAGTTACAACCACTTTTGCATTGTAACACTCTTGTTTTGACAGATATCCACAATCAAGTTACTGCTCCTGGTGTCTTGTGGGCTTCTGATTCATTTATAAGACCTCAAAAATAATTTTTCAACGGTATTGTTTCTAGTTCCTAATGCTTAGTTCTGCTACTTATGAGAAATACATCCTTTACTGAGTATAATTTAATTTGTGTCCAATAAATCCAAATTCTTCTTGCATAATCTTCCATTTCTATCTAATAAGTTGGGACAGACAACATCATAAACTTTTTCAACTCTCTTGGGTACAGTCAGACTACCCAAAATTTCACCAAATTTTGACCAAGTCCTGTCTAACAAATACTTTTTACCACATCATCAGGCACCCAGCCCATTCCTGAGATCATTTATTAATAATTTGATTTCCTTAGTTCTTTTTTTAAAGACATTTCAAGTGAAGTTCTTAGCATGCTAAAGTTTTACTGTCATTTTTTAAGTCGCTGAAGCTGCTTATAGTAGAGGGCAGAATTTTACTTCTCATCCATTAGTTTCATTTGCAAAAACATTTGGTTTAGTTGGGTTTTTTCTTTGCCTAGTACTCCAGGCTGAATATTGACTTTATTCATTTATTGACTTTATTATTGACTTGAAAAAGCCTCCTATTTCAGTTCCATTACAATCTCCTTCCAGGGGCTGACTCTAAACCAGCAACATGCACTATTTCCCCTGAAACAAAGCTAACCCAGCCAGAGCCTCTGTCCTACCACCAGCTGCCTCATTTAATCCAGCACCAGGAGCCAGATGCCCCAGGCACAGGCAACTCTTCCAAGACACACGTACCTGCTGTCCTCACAGGCATTGGTGAGAGGGAGGCCACCAGAAAGCAGAAGCCATGTGGCTAAAACTGCTAAATCTGTCCCATTAGTTAGAGAAATATTCCTACATGCAAAAGCACGTTGCTCTTATTCAGCTAAAGTCGCATGGCTGAAAAATACAACCATAAAACCTGTATCCTACCACCTAATGGTATTAAATAATGGTGATCTAACACAATTTCAATGCCCCTTTCATGTGAATAGACTTATTTTGGTTTATTTCAAATAAATTACCTAGTTAAAAAAACTATTTGAACGGTAAGGCACAAATAAGTGAACATTATTATTTGCTGGTTGACTAGATAAGGAGTTAAACATCTAGAGGTGAAGTGGAGGACGATTAATGTACTACCCTGCTTAATTATCATACAATGCCCACTTCTCAGGGAATTAGAGCTATTATGATCTACTCCTACAAATAAATGAGAATTTTAGCTCTCAGAGGGTAATGCAATAGTTTTGGAAATAATCTTTTTATGAGATTGTGGCTTTATCAGTTACGTTTCAGAGTCAGTATAAACACTTTGTATTATAGGAGAACAACTTTGGACAGGCTTGTAATTTTAATTTCTGTACCCATGTTCCTTTAGTTTACTTTTCCTATGCTCTTATTCTAGAAACCAAAGGAAAAATTAATTTGCTTCCTCAAATCTTTTCACAAAACATTATCAAAACAATAATATTCAAATAAAAAAATACAAATTATGATTTAAGCAATACAAATTATGTATAAATCGGTTTCCAATACAACTAAACAGCAAAAGCAGTCCTGATGACGCTCAGTGGTGTCCATACACTGGAAGGTAACTTAATCACAGCTTCAAAGACAAAGAAAGAGGAAAGGACTTTTCTTTCAGAATTTCACATGATGTTGTAAGACATTTGTTATTATTCAATTTTATACAAAAATATTCTTTATGGGACATTTAGGCTCAAATTATTTGAATCTTTATCAACAGAACTGCTGAGTTACTCTAAAGATGCCCATTTTCAGTGTTTCATATTCACCTTTCCAGCAGACAGAATAAACCTAAACATACACAAGTTTTAAAGCAGTTTGACCACAAAAGAAAGCTTTAGGAGACCCAAATAGTGGACCATATGTGATATCAAATGGGCAAGCCATTAGCATCAGCTGTGAACATATTGTACCAACTGGGAATGAAAATAAAACATTCAACTACCAACTGTTATAATCTGTAAATAGTCAAACCAATTCCTCTGGGTTCCAAAAATATATGAATAGGGTGACTCATTGGGGCCCCATTGTCCTATTCATAGGTAATGCAGCACATTTGCTCCTAGAGAAAAAAAAAGGAAAAAAACCCAGAAACTATGGTTAGTGAGATCTGATATTAACAACAGTCTTTGTATGTTAAAAGACTCTTGGGCTTTTTGAAACTATATCTAAAGATTTCACATTAGGGATAACAAAATAAAGAATTCTTTTGAAGAAACTTTTCTCTGTACAATGTGAAACATTAAAAAAAATATCCCCATTGCAAATTATGTTGAGAAACTGGCAGAATACTAGAAAATTTATAGAGGGCACCAAACTACTGAGAATTCATTGTACAGCTGGCAAGTGCACCCCTACCTACTAGTTGCTTCACATTTAATAATGCATGTTATGAACAGATGGATAGAATGTCAATAAGGCTCTCTGTATCATCAGTGGTAATGAAATAGTGGACTTTGAATGCTTAATAGCACAGAAAACAAAAAGCCTAGAGAAAATTTGTCAATGTCGTGCATGCGGTACTTCAGCAGTGCTCTAACACTGTTAGTGTGAGGCCATATGTTTCTTCTAACAGGATCTACTGTAGCTGGGTGCCAAAAAAAGTTTGACACTTTTTTTTTTTAACTCCTACAACACGTTAAGAGCAAATACCCTGTGAATCAGTCAAGGAGAGTAGTCAGCAGAAGTGCAATATCATCACTCTTTTTTACTCCTTTTCTCAATGAAAAGTTGTTCAGGGAAACTTACTAGTAAACATTGTTCTTTACACGTATTTCAGAAATATATTTGAAAGTAATTTCTTTACAATTAAATCTAGAAATAAAGTTACTAACATATATTAGGCAGTAGATCTTGTTATCAAGAGCTGTAGAAGATGTAAGTTTAGAAAATATTGCAAGTATAAGTAAAGAAGAAAATATACACAGCAGCACCTAGAAATCAGACACATAAAAAGGAATAAAAAAGAAAATTCTCTTTGGCAAATAACCTTAGGCAAAACTCAGCTAAAATATCTAGTAAAAATGTCTTGGAATAGACAAAATGAGGAGGATAGTCACAAGTGGCCATACTGAGATGCAGACCTGGAAATAGGGGGGAAGGAGCACACCAGGCACAGCCTTTCTCTGTGAAATGGATGGACAAACAGCAGCCTGGCAGGCAGTAGCACCCACAAAGGCTACAAGGGCATCTGGACTGGTGTTTGCACCCTGCACACTTTTCAGGGAAAGTGTTAGACAGCTGTGCCAGGTAAGCCCCTGTGAAACACTGAGATCTCAAGTTCCACAGTACAGCTGGAATCCTAAGCATGTGAAGTCAGCAGAAATCAATGCAAGTTTAACTATTGATTCTGGGAGAATTAGACAAGCACTGAGTCTCTAACAGTCTGAAAACTCCTCAGGAAAGGTTCAAGTACTTAGAGCAGAAAACCAATACTTTCTGCCTCGTGACTCACTCATAAGTGACCTAACTCCCCATCCATGCCCTCCTTCCCCACATTGTCTCCTCAAAACCTTCCAGGGCTGCTCCAGTGCTACCCAGTTATGATGCCCTGAGGTGCACACCATGCTTGTCAGCCAGGACACCCAAAAGTGCCCCTAGTGATTTCAAAGCCACCACACAACACCTCTGTGGGATGGGA
This sequence comes from Buphagus erythrorhynchus, assembly GCA_013400855.1. NCBI lineage: Eukaryota > Metazoa > Chordata > Aves > Passeriformes > Sturnidae > Buphagus > Buphagus erythrorhynchus. The sequence continues at coordinate 47,070 of VZTT01005593.1, read as the reverse complement.
TCTCTACCACCACTGGACTCAGCTGTGTAAACATTCCTTGTGTTCAAAAGAAATTAGAGAAGTTTGACAGAAAAACAACATTTCCTTAGAGAACAAGCTAGAAATGGCAGTCGAAAGTTGTGTAAACCATTTCAGTTTCTTCCCCTTTCCTGCAAACCAGAACGCTCATAACTAATAATAACAAAAAACATTGCTTTAAAAAGAAAGCAAATTTTTTCAGCTGCCTGCAGTTTTTGGTCTATATAGCATCAGTATCCACCAGCACATAGCAGGAGACTGCAACTTCTTCCTTGTAGAAGGGAAGGATGTGCAGAGAAGCAGAGCCTGTCTGCAGGAATGCATTGGCCTGCCTGAGCTCTGAGCTGGCACAGGCTGGACCCCTTCCTGCAACCACGGGACTAGCCCACACTAGTAAGCCCCCTGAAAACCTTTTACAGCTCTCTGCATTTCCCTGTATAAACATATTTCAATTTCTCCTGAATAAGGAGCTAAAATTCAACCCAGGACTTCCAAACAAGATCTCAAACTTAAGGAGAGCATCACCCTCCTTTCTCTTGCCTTCTGTTTCCTGGGAAGTATTGAGTTCTGACATCAACAGTTGCACCTAACAAAAATGAAGTAAATTGTGTGCAAGCTGCAGAAGTACAAAGACTAAGCAGTATGCAGGCTTTTTGTGAAGCAGAGCAGCAAGAGGTGAGAAATTAAGAATGAAGTAGCAGCTGGGGATCCTCACTTACAATGTCCAGAAGAGCTGTGCATCAAGAATTAGAAAGAAAGCAAAGGGACTTACCTCAAATCACTGATGAAAATAGGCTGCTTATCAGATTTCTCATAGCTGGAATCTCCTGTGTTCTTTGGACCCTGACAAAGAGAACATGAAGAAAATGCTGTGGTGAGCATCTGTCATATTATTTGAAGGTAAATGTAGTTCTTGGCCTTGAAGGTCTTAGTGGGTTTTTCAAAACCAAAAAGATATTGATAAGCTGAAGAAAGTTTCTTAAGGAAAAGGAATATCTATAAATATTTAACATGTGTAAAAGCTATTAAGGAAAAAGGACATAACTAGAAATAACGAAAAGAAAAAGCTTAAGCTCAAGAGAGTACTGGGAAAGTCCTTCCTGATAGCGAGATGTATTAGCCTGTGAAATAGTCTCCCAAGCAGAGATATGGAAGCTTTTGCTTGGGATTTTAAAAACTAAGGTTGACATAACACTAAAAAAATGTTCTCAATGAAATAATTCTACACTAGCAAAAAAAGCAGGCAGAATGATATATTATGTCTTTTCTAAGGTTCTTCAGTCTTTGATGCTTTAGGAACACATCTTGAACAGCCAAAGGTTACCAGAAAGGAGCTTCTTCAATTAACATGATGAACAACAAGATTGCAAAGGTGATCACTGTGAAAACCTATTATAAAGCATCTCTCTAAATACTAAAAAGGACATGCTTTTCAGACAATGGAAGGTTTTACCCAAGACCTGACAAATATAACCTCAATCCAGCACCTTTCAAATACATGCTTAATTTTATGTCCTTATTTCCCATTACTTTAAAGAAATACAAACCCATGTCTGAGATGAACTTAAAAGAAACAAGCTTCCCAAGAGTCCTTGAAAAATTTCTTACTCTCTACACAGACCTGGGAAAAGCTATGAGTAACTAGATTTAAGCAAACAATACTATTTGGTATATTGTTCATATATATATATGTTCTGCATGTCCATCTGAAACCATTCTTTCTTATCATACATTGGCATATCATTACCAATATCAATATTTAGCACATACTATGTTTCATTCACTGCTCCAAGAGCACTGATGAATAGTTAAATAGAGCCATGGAAATAATGAATTGCTGAGTTAGTGGCTGAGAATGAAGATAAAGAAAAAAAGTGGTCAGTAAATATAACCTATAATAATTTTTTCAACTTTGTCTTGCCAGCAACTTATTAAACTTTCAGATACAAAGTAGTTGTACGCTATTTCCTCTAGGAATATTACTGAGGGTAAATCAGGGCTGATTTAGAAGGAACTCTCTATTCACGTGCTTTAAATAACAACACATTACTTGTATATATATATGAAAAAATCCATTCTCTGTATCCATGGACATGCAATATGCACCTTAAGAATAAAAATACCAAATGTCTTGTCATCCAAAAAGTTGCATTTGTAAATATTACATGACTCTACAGCACAGGTGCCCCTCACTCTCAGATATATTTACATCCTTCACCCACTTCCACCAGAACTTTATCCCAAAATAACTCCCCAGTTTGACAGAAACACAAAACATCTTCACTGTCACCACAGGAGTTTTTTGTAAGGAGAGAGAGTGGAGAGGAGGAGAAGAATTAGCTCATGGTCTGCTCTGCAACCCATCCCACTGCTCCTTGGGCAGCTGAGTACCCCACCACCCCACAGGGACCACTGCTCCCCTTCCTCACTCCACCTGGACCCTTCCTACCTTTTCTCCCCACACCCTTCTATTTTTCCCTCTTATTATAAGACTTTTCACAAGCATTATTATTATTATTATTATCTGAGCTGGCACATCATCCCCTGCTGCACTAAATCAACACTTGTGAAAGCAGCAGCCTTTGAGTGACTGAGTAGAGCTGCTGCTTGCAGAAGTGTCAATTTGGTACAGCAGGGGATGGGGTCACAGCTGCCAGAGAAGAGAGACCCTATTTTATGACTCAAAATCATAAAAATGTCAGAGGGGAGGGGAATCTGTACAAAATATAAAAACAGTGTAGAACAAAGAAAAGAAAGAAGAGGAGGATGGGGAAAGGGCTCAAAACAAGGAAGAAAGAGGAAAATGACACTGCACAATGGAATAAAACTGCTGCTGAATAAGATACAGGATTTTTGTAAGTAGGCGCTTTCAAGTTAAAAACAAGTCATATGCATATCATAAAATATAAACCTGTTGATAGTACCCTTCTGCTTTGGGGGGGAATGTCTGGCTCATTAAACTGAAAATATAGTCTTAATTACATCTGTAATAGGTTAGGATATGCTTTTAAGCACAAATGCTGGGCATGGAAAGATTATTTCACAGAGGGCTTGATTTTAAGTGGAAATTTAAAGTAGAAGATTCAGAAATCTGAATCAGCAAAAGTGAACAGAAATTCCATGTTCTGAAGTAAGCTTGGGCACTTCTAAATCTACCACTGTCTAGAGGCTCCCATTTGAAAGTAGGTACCTATTATTTTTTTATGTTAAAAGGAAAATAAACCAAAAGAAAGTCCAAAGAAGATCCAAAAGAAGTCACAAAACTCACATTTGCTTTACACATTTATAAATAAGCGAATCTAATGCATATTTCAAATACCATTGTCAATAATGTTTTGCTTTTAATGATTACCTTTGTTTCTGCTTTCTCTGAGAGCTGCCATTTTGCTATTAATTTTCTAGTGTGTACTTGCAGTAAGGGAAAATAAATGGGCTACACAGCTTAAACACACAAGCCTGCTAAGAAAAAATAAGCAAGTAAGGACACCATTTGTCTATTTTCACAGAAAAGAGAATCCACCTCCCCTGCACTGCTGTTATGCTTTGACAGGCCATGGCATCCCAGGTGGAGCAGAGAGGATTCCTGAAAAAGCAAGGCTCTGCTGCAGAACTGCCTCGCTCAAGGCTCACAGCCCTCTCAGCTGCATGTATATCATCTGCAGAATTTTTTGCACCCATGGATGTAGAAAGTTGCTGCTGGGTCAGCCCCTGAATACAGAAAAGGCCTGGAAGAGAAGAGATCCCATTTTTCCTCAGTAGTTTATTGAGAATCACAACCAGCTCAGCTTAGTTGAAATGCTGCGCTCAGAATTCCATCCTGCTCCCTTTTAAGGCAAGAGCAGAGCTCCCTTTTGTTTCCAAAATTTGCCACTGCAGGTCACCTTACATATACACCTAAGCAACATCATTTTCTGTCTTTGTTTTCTTTTCCTTCACAACGTCACCTATCCAGATTTTAGATGAAAAGAGGAAAATAATAACAAAATTCAATGAACAAGCAGACAGAACTAAAAAATCAGAAACCAAATGAAGAGCCTTTCCTGTGAAAAGAAAACATATGGACTAGATATTCCCTAACAAGACAATTGAGCTCTGCAACACTGTAAAAGAGACAAGTGCATCTTGTGAATTTTACATGAAAATTTCAACAATTTCTTTTTAAAATATTTACATAAAGTTCATCAGTTCATCCAGTCCAATATTTAACAAAATTTTGACAAAAGCAGGACTTGGTTTATAAGTCTCAGTCATAGATTGAGATAAAGATTTTATGAACCTGCAGGGCTCCCTCCCTGCATTTCAGTTTTTGGTAAGGTGTGTCTCAGATGTCCTGCTGCCAGGATGGATACTTAACCACGGGGTGCCTTTCTCAGCCTCTGAACTCCTTGTCCCTAAACGATCAGAAAACAATGAATTTGTGCTGGTAAGAGCCAGGGGAGCCCAGCCAGCAGGTGACATCCAGCACAGCCATCTCCCACCAGCTCTTCTCCCAGGACTGGCTCCTGCAGAACTGGCCAGAGAGCATCCCACACCCAGCAAGGTACACCTGGTGATAGCAGCACAAACACAGCGAGTTCCTGTGCCCCCAGAAGTTAAACACAGCTATTTGGCCTTGGAAGACCCCAGTACCACTCACTGCCTGGCACCCCTCCCAGTATTTACAGTACTTGTGGCTCCAGTGGTTCCCCTGGGTGTTCCAGCAGTCCTTCAGTCAGGCAGCCTTCAAACACCTGAAATTCTTCAAATTTGTTTCTGAGGATTTTAAGACACCTTTGCATTACCAACAATACACATAGCAGGGCCCAGGTACTGTGAGTGCATGTGTTGGGGCTCATGTGAGTAGGGTGGAGGTTTCCCAAGCTCTCCCACCAGAGAAGCTGTGTGATCTGGGGACACTTGGAGGCAATAACCCAAAGTGGCCCTTCCTCAAGATTACTCCATGTTAGGGCTTGTTTTCTTTCCACTTGCACTGTGTGACTTGATTCAACATGCAGCCTACTGTAATTCCTCTCTCCTCCTGTTCTGACCTTATCTGGTCCCTACACTATTTATAAGCTGAACTTTAATCATAGCTCCAAAAGGCAGATAGACGCAGATTCTGCCTCAAGGAAAAAATCCAGTATGGATACATGTAAAGAAGGAAGAGTGTCACTTCTGTAACTGGTCTTGGAATATAACATTGGTCATTTTTCAAAGAATTTTTGGAAGGATCATATTTGCAGGACAGATTTCAAATGTGGTCTCAAAACTCAAACACTTTATCACAAAAATTCATTACTCCCCTTATGTCGACTTCATTTTGCAAAGTAAATTGTACAGCCCTTCAGCTCCTACCACTACTCTGTTGCCTATCTGGTGATCATCACTATTGATACTCAAGTTTGACTCCATGCTTCCTAAGTCTTGAAAAGATACAACCATTCCTTTCTTCACAATTTAAACACAAATATTAAAAAAGGCCATAAAACCCTCCAATTACCTCGATATTGAAGTCAATATTCAACAATGACTACTAGCTTGGGTATGTGGCACTGATTTTTTCTAGTGGTTAGATTAACAATACAAATAGCAGATTAATTATTAAATAAAAACCTCCTTTGTTGATAGAGCCATTAGGTGCTAAAAAAGCCACGTTTGGGTTCTAGCAAGATTAACATTGTGTCATCTCACTATATTATATTAACATATCAATCTACCAGTCTAATTGTGTAGCATTCTTCAGGCTTGTTCTAAACTTATACAAAAAGGCCTCCCAGATCAAGCACAGTTGTTTAGTTACAGCTCAGCCTTTATAAAACATACAATATGCAAAAACAAGAGCAAAAAATGCATGTTAGGCAGTTCATCAATTCAAATACTTCTCTAAACCTACTCCTTGCAGCAATGACAATGTAATTGAAAATTTCTTCAGGAACAAATTTAAAGGCAGAACAGTGACATTAAGCAAATTAATAATTATCAAACAGATCTGTGCCCTTCTCATTTACCTTCTTCAGCTGGTACGTATTCAATCAGCTCATTGTGTACATCAAATTACAAGAATGCCTCAGACCATCTTCAGAAAGTGTTTGCACAGTATGAACAGTGAGACACCAAAGAGAGAGCTATTCTCCTCCTGCCAAATTCCTCTTTTACAAGATCTACAGTGTTTCCATGAAAAGTCCTGCAGTAAGAACTCCTCAGTTACTCCTCAGCATTAAACGTGCTTCCAAGTTATAAAAATTTTTAAAAAAAGGGGGGAGAGGAGGAAGAAGGGAGAAAGCAACCTTTCACTTTGATCTTTACATAAATCACTTATTCAATGTAAACACACATGGAGTATAAAGCCCAAGTTCTTTAAAATGGGCCTAATTTTCTGCTGTCACTAATTCTTTCTCCATGTTTTCCTTTCCTTGAACTAGAGACAAAATACCACTGCCCATTCAGCAGCAAGAGTCAGTTCAACTATTCCTGGTCCCCTAGGCTTGAAGTTTTATTCTAGAGCTGCTCTTGTACTGTGTCACTCTGAATTAACAGACAAGAGACTTTTCATAGTGCTGAAAGATAAACCATGGTTAAACAAGGACTCAAACACTTCAGTAATCCCTGCTTTGGATGGGGTGCAATAACAACTGCTCTGTCAGAAGGTCTTGTGCTGGTAATTGTGTTTGGTCCCTGATTTACATTGGTGATAAACATCAGTTTCACTTATCGTGACAAATGACAGCTGCTAGTCATGGTGTTTATGGCACACTGATGCCATACTGGTAGGCACAGCATAACACAATCCAAACAGAGCAGAAAAAATCCACATTTTGGCTTTGGGCAAAATCAGTGTGTCCTGCTAACAGAATAGATCAAGACAAGAAATTACAGCTGAGCTAGTAATATGCTGCATGACAGTAGTTCCTGCAGTTGCTAATGCTGCCATGGCAGAACTTCTGGCCTGATTTCTACAAGTCTTTATTCACACCAGCTTACACCTCAAAAAGAAAACCAGTAGCAAGCAGCCAAAAATTTCCTCCTACAAGAAAATTTTCCTCTATTACAAAAACTAAATAAATACATTCTAAAAATATTTATAAACCTGAATGTTTGTAACACTGATTGAATTACAAGAATTTTTAATGTAACTGTTTTTTTAAAAATCAGAATGTATAGCTTTAAGCCCTGAAATGAGCAGGTACTATTAAGAAATAATCATATTTTACACAATTATCCATTATTATCTATTTCACAATAGCCCAAAATTGCATACATATAGCCAAGAGTACTGTACTCACAGTTACAGGACTACTACACTGCATTTCCACACCTGGGATTTAACTTCTAAGGACTGACATGGGTTGCTGTGCTCCTTGGGTGGCAGTAAGAGTCTGGAGGACACCTGAGAGATGGGGATGGGCAGAGGATGTCAGCAAAGGACCAGCTAAAGCTGTGCCAATCCCACAGCCCCTTCTACCCTGCCCTCCCACCAGCCAAACTGCTCACTGCTCCCAGACCCATCAACACAGCTGCTGTCCAGAGCAGAGCAGGACCTGACCTGCCTTTTACCCAAAAGCAGAGAGGTTCCATCAGCCCCTGCTGCCAGCCCAAAACATGGCAGGGCACAGCCAGCCACAACGCCTCCAATGCTATTTGGTCCCATAAACTCTACGAGGTTATTTCTGAAATGCTCTCAAGCATGAGGGGAAAAAACATTACCATCAATTAATTCTTAACATAAGGACAGTTGTGGAAGTGGAGCAAATATTTATTTTCTAACACGTGGGTTGTCACAGGAACAGCTGCAAGCTGCTGTTTGCTCCGGGGCTGTGCCAAGGCTCAGGTGCTGTGTGCCCCCAGTGCCCTGCAGCCCCTGGGACAGCAACACCCACCAGGAGCTGGCACACACTGGCACAGCCTGCCAGGGAGGAGGATGGGGAAAGCAGCACTAATTCCCAAAAAGCTACTGCAATTTACACTCGAGCAGCTCTGACCTACTTTGTAAGTAGCAAGTTATCTCAGTAATTTGCTCAAAATAACAGATCATTCAGTGTGAAGGGATGAAAAACAAAATCCATCATTTCCACTGCAGGAGAATCACCAAAATGAGACAACTCCATGCTTGTCACTGCAGCTGTAGTTTCTTCTGTGAGGTAATGAACAGATGACCAGTGGATCTCTGTCACCCGTGTGAGACAGCAGCTGGAGCCAGCAGCCCTCTGCCAGCTGTGCATGGTCCAGCCCAAGGCATCCCCCACTCCAGCTGGCAGCACGGAGCTGAGCAGTCCTGGTCCCACACATCCCCTGCAGGATTCCCCCTCAGTGAAGGGCTCCACAGCAATAATTGGCAACTTCTAAAAGGGAAGTTTACCTGTGTTTTGGTTACTAATCAGTCTACAAGTGTTTTTCCCCTCAAAACTTATTTGTCCTTGTAAAGGACATATACACTGGGTAAAAAGCAAAGAAAATTTGATTAATACTAACCACCCTGTGACTTTTTCATATTACTCTTCAAAATTGTTCCTTGATCTTTTCTGGATGGTTAAAAATTGTTTTGCCTCCATATGTGCAAATAATTTTGTTTTCAGGTTTATATTTTTACTGTACAGCTATATTAAAGAAATGAACATGAGCATGTTCAACTAGTATTCAGATGGAGGGGTGGGAGAATTCCTTTGAAAAAAAAAATCTATTTTTCAGTCCAATTATAACAGAAACTAAATCTTCAAACATTGGACTACAATGCAGCTACTCTAGAGAATAGATATTTGGTTTTCTGACCAGCAGTAACAGTTTGTAATTGAACAGCTGCAGAAAAGAGAGGAAAAAACATACAACAAACTAGTTTTCAAGGCTATGTTCACAGAAAATTTCTACTGTATTGTGCTTTCTTTCACAACATGATAAACATAGTTCCTCCCTTCCTTCTACAAAACAAATTAGAGTGGTCTATAGAAGTTTAACCTATTGTATTGCATAATCCATCACTCACAGAAGCAAAGAAAGCACAGAGTAGCTCAAGAACTGAATCTATTCATGACTGTAAGGAGTGTCAGATCCCAAATAGTAATTCACTTATAAAACAGATACAGTCATTTTTCAACATTTTGCTTAAAAATTGTAACTTTTTTCTTGTAGTTTTTGGTTGGTTTGGATTTTTTAAAGTGCCTCTGTCATTATTAGCATTGCAAACAAGGTAGCAATCAAAAGGACAAGGCAAAATTTTAATCATACTTATTTTAAAAATGCAAACCCTGTTTCTAGATTTTCAGAGAGAATGGAGGACTGCATAATAAAATACGAATTTAATTCATATATGTATCTGCATCTATTTATATTGATATAATCTACTGCTGAAGTCATAAATGTTTAAATCCATTGACTGCATTTGTTCATTTCCCATTTTCAGGAAAAAAAATAAAAAGGAGGTTCTTTACTACAGTACAAAGAAAAATATTCTAATACAAAAAGATCCAATTAAAATAATAGGGCCATTTGTTTCAGTAGGATTTCACACATACAAGAGAAATGCTAACCCTTGGGAGAATGTTCTCAGCTCATTTAACAATATATGTTTCCTCTGATATGAAAACTTTAGCTTTTGCATTATAACATCATTGCTAACAAGGCACACGTATATATCTCATAAGTAGATGGAAACAAGAATGTGGGAGGAATTTTAATAGTTCTTTATCCATACTGCACTCCTCTCAGGATACACTTGCATCTGTTGTTTACTACCTGGGTAGCTTTTTCCTCTCCACACATTTGAAATAAACACTCAAGAAAGGCTCTGTACTCTGAAAGACAAGAACAAGGTAAGTAAAAAACTAAGATACACCAGTTAGGGAAAAAACTATGAAGAGAAACAAAGGGAGAATTTGTATTCCAGTTCCAGGACTACCAAAACATTCCAAAGGGCAGCTGCCAAACAGCTTTTTTCCACCAGCCAAAAGAAAGCCAGTCTGCTCCCAGAGAACAGTTCGTTCTGGGACACTTCGGGCAGGGCTGCACAGGTACCAGTAGCTCCTGGGCTTCTGTCAGCAGCAAACCTGAAATCTGCAACTCAGTTCTGACCCAGGCAGTCTTGATGGCAATGAAATAGAAAAGCTAAAATTATTAGGTCATTAGAAGTTTACTTCCCATTTTTGTGTACCTGGAAAACAACTCTGATTGGAGATGAGCTTTTATTTTTAACTGGTTTTATGAGTCAGTCAAAGATAGTCAGGACTAGTATCTGATGTCAGTGAACAATTTCTAACACTATTTTAACATTGCAATAAATTCATGGTCTAAATTTTCCTGTTTATACCAGCATCTAATTTTCTCCATTTGTAAGAGAAAGTTCAAACTTGCCCAGTCAAGCCATTAATGAGGGAAGATTTATTTTTGCAGGTCATTTTCCACTGACTATCAGCACACAAATACTTCTACCTAGCCGTGAGGACAAATGTAAAACTAAGACCTGAAACATTAAATCCCTAAAAGAATTTAGGCAATAATCTCAAATTACAGATACAGTCCTACAGTCAAAATGTCAAAATTATGTCCAACCAATTTGGGATAGAAACATGAATGATGTGATTAGGAATTTCATAAAGCCTACATAAGGGACAGATCTCTAGGAAAAAGCTGGTCTCTGAATAGTTTTTTTTCTGCAATACAGTACTTGTAAGTCTAGGACTAAAACCTGCACATGCCTTGTATATTTGATTGACTCCATAAGGTTTTTATCTAAATTCAAAATATAACTGCGTTTAGATATATTTGAACATTTTATTGAATTTAGTTATGAGAGATGAATTTTTCCTGAGAGAACCTAGGGCACACAACATTGCCAGATCATTCCAAACAAGTTAATTCTGAAATGGGCTTGAATCAATAACACAAAACAGGCAGTAAAGCCAATTTTTACAGTAGTCATGGTTGCATAAAATAATATCAAGACAGTCAGATTGTAAGCTCCCTGCATCACAAATATAATTTGCAACCAACTCTAAGCACAAAGAGGAAATAGATAGGCGGAAGATATAGATAAAAACAAATGATAGATGGATGGAACAAAAGGAACTGGAGGTAAAGAAAGAATGCAGAGTAGTTGCCATTCAACACAGCGTGAAAAAAAGCCAAACAAGTGCAGTATGTAAGTAATTCAAGGTAAATAGAATGCTTTTCTTTCACTTAGGCTTTAAAATTGTTATGAAAAGCCTCTTTTTTCACTCTGTCTGTAAGACATAGGCAGACAGGGGATGAATGTATAAGTAAGTATGTCGCTGCAATACATGGCTTTTAATGAAAATGGATTTTTAATGATCCCAAAAGCTACATTTCTCTCTGACTTGCTCCATTTCCAGACTATCAGCATGAAGTATGCACAGCAAATGCACTGGTTTTGCATGTCCTTCACTGAATCCCAGGACAACCAAGCGTCCAAGCACTGTAAAAACCAGAGTTGCCATTATGCAGAGCAGATACAGAGAAGCTGCACGTCCTTCACAGCTTTTATTGAACTTCCAGAGCTCCGTGACACCACTCTGCCTTCTCCCACAGCAGACCCCAGTGTGGGTTACCTTGCACTCCATATGCATAAATAAAGGATGATGCATGGCAATGTGCCTTGCTGTTGTTCTCTACCTCAAGGACACTAGTTAAAAGTGTGCCATTCCTCCCACTCCCCCAAGCAGGCACATTGTGCTCAAGTGCTCCATGTAAAACTCTGAGCACACAAATACCAGAGGGTTTTGTTCACAAATGAAGAAAAGTCACACGGGGGAAAGAGGCTGATGCAATCCATAGCCTTCTTGCTGTCTGAACACAATGAATTCTTCTTTCCAATGTCAAAGTTCCCCTTTCAGTCAGTAATAAACAAAAAACACACTGAATAATGTGCAGAAATGTACCAGCTAGCATAAATAACATTTTTTCCTGATTTTTTCATATAGACTATAATATATTTTTTTAGATTTCAGCATCATCAGAGAATAAAGGAACATTTTCCTTACCTTATCACCATCCATGAAGTTTTATCTACAAATGTTTCCTGTAAGGTAGGTCCTTAGATTAGGAAATCGTAATATAGTTGTCATAAAACCAAGATAGCATTTAAAATGGACTGGGACTCCTGTATTCACTTCATGTTCAATGCTTCAAGGTAAGCTTTGTGCAACCTACGTTACTTGGACAAAAAAATCTCCACGTTTATTTCCTGTGTTATTATTTTTGCTTCTTTGAAATATTAGAAGCTAGAAGGAATCCAAAAATAGAGCACTGATGAAAAAGGTAATGACAGAGGTGCCACACAGTGGGTTAACCAATGCTCCTATCCATTAATGAGTCAGAGGGCACAGTCCTCAGAATCACAGAATCAAATATCTAACAAAGAACAAAAAGCCCCCAAAAATCCCATTTGTTGGGCAGTTTCAGATTCATAGTTTTTCCATTTTGTCTGTTCTCCTGACTCTGACTGCCTCCTAAATAATATTTACCAAATGTCTCTTCCTTCTTCATTTAAATCAGTTCAAATCTGCACCTGTTTCATGAGACCTATGTGTGCTGACAGCTGATATTTGAGAAAAAACAAAAATAACTTAAAAATCCTAACTAACTACATTAAATTGTAATCAAGAAAGAGAGTGCTAAGAGTAGCTCTGCCAGTACCAGACATCAGCAGGGCACGTGGGGGTAGCCCAGGGACACAGGTGGATATGTGGGTGGTGCACAGCTGAGAGGGACCTCACACAGCTCATGCCATCAAATGTGGCTCAAATTCAGCAACAGCACACAGCAGTTACTGAGTGCCCTGGAGACATCATATTCACCTCATCCCTCTAGAAAATAAGGCAAAAAAACCTTGCAAGAGTGCCACAAAGAAAACCAACAACAAAATCAAGCTACAGTATTCAAAGCCAGAGTTCATTTTAAACAATAAGATGTAGGAAGAGCTTCAAAAACAGGAAGCAGCCACTGTGAACAACAGCCAGAGGATGCAACCAAAGCCAAGGCACACACAGCTCAAGTCATTTGCCAATGTACAGACTCACTCCAAGCTTCATTTAAAGTTATCAGTGCTTCTACAGAATACAGAGGAGGAACCAGATTTGCCCTAAAAGGCTATACAGGACTCTTTTACATACACTTTTGCTAATACACAACAAAGTACTTTATACAGCACTTTTGTTGCTTCTTTTTAGCAGCTCTCCCACTTTATCTAGATGAGAGACAATTGCACAATGGCAGGTAAATGTTGTTAGAAAGCATCCTAAATAAGAGGGAAGATCTTGCCTCTAAAATACACAGGAAAGATCACAAGTTTATGTTGTGCATTCTGAGGCACTCTGCCTGGGATTCTTTAAAAAGAATTTGGTGAGGAAGAGACTTGCAACTTTTTGAAGCAGTTTCCTTCAGTACTGTCAAATTTCAAATTACTTTTCTTTTCCTGGCAGCTATTAAGGAGCTGGTGTTACAGGAGCAGACTTTCAGCCATAGGACTGTCTTCTATGGCAGTCAGCACAGTCTCAAGGCCACAGGAGCTTGGTGGATGTGTCCAGCTGCTGGTCCCAATCCAGGGACTGTGAAATGACCCTGAATGTTAGAGGTTCATGCACTTTTCTGCATTATTTCAAAGATCCCTACATTCCAGAGCACCCTTAACAGGGTCTAGGTCACTTCTGTACCACAGCTCATACAAATTAACTTCTTACATATTTCTGTCAAGCTAATGGACAAAATTCAAAGAATATACAACCATAAAGACATTTTAATGTGTTATTTTCAACTGCCTTATTTAAATTGTATCATTTTTTTAAAGCAATGCCTTATATCCTTGAGTCGTATTTGTTAATTCTGTATTAAAATGCTCCCCCTTTCTCACCAATAGAGTGTTTTAAATTATACTCACACATTTTTAAATTCCTATTTACTATTAATCATAACCATAATTCTCATAAACTTAAGCACAGGGTTCATTCCAGATGCAGACAGTTCACATATTCGATGTTTTACACGTATTTCAGAGAATGCAAGTTAAACAACATTTAATCAATCTAAGATTAAAAGTTTATTTCCACTGACTTGAACTACTTTTGAACGTGAAAGACCCAACAGTTATCTCAGTGGTGACTAGCTCAGTCTTTTTGCAGTCTCAGATATGTTACTGACATCCACATGCCCAAATATGAAGGGATGCCAGCAATTTCAAATGAAATCAGTTTTATTAGTTAGATGTTACTACCAGTGTTAATGCAGCTCTTCAATGCCTGATGTCATTTTGAAAAATCTTACTATCTCCTTTTTATTTTTAAAATGCTTCTTATTCCCCTGTTGCTGAGAAAACCTGGCTGTGTCTGTAAAGTCTTTTATTAAATGCTTTCAAAGCTAAGCAAGGAAACAAAAAGAAAAAGCTTCCTCCTACCTTTCATTTATATTTGTCTTTGAAACTGTGTGAATATACTGGCTGTACATTTGGGCATTTTTGAAAAAGAATATTTAGACAATAACATGAATGAAAGTTTTTTGCAATCTTTCAAACACTGCTCTCATAAATATCTGTAAAAAAAAGAAAAACTCATTTAAGTCCTGGAAAGATGCTGAAGTACAACCTGCCTGAATAACAGTTTTGGGGAAATACAGATGAGGTTCTAGATTTCCAGCTGCAGTAAGGCAAAAAATTTGATAATCATAATCCAAAGAATCCTTACTAGTTCTTATAGGTTTTTTTAATATGTCATTAAGAGGTTGACACAGTAGTAGTTAGATCCATAAATAAGATATTTTTATTACAATCTAACAAAATCAAGACTGTAACCGTGATTCATTTTTTTTAATAACCTTAGTTCTCCAAGACTTCTGATCCTAATGGAGCAATCATGCATCACTGTTGTGTTCCAACAGAACTATTAGGCTCTGTGCTGCGCTAGTGTAATTGCAGTCTAATGGTTTACACTATCATAATGGTACTAAATATTTTACTAAATGAAGTACAATATCCAAAAAGTGATTTAAATTATTCCAGCTTTAAGATCATACATCAACAAAAGAACTGTTCCTTTCTCTTTGAATTGAGAGTAACAAAGATGTCAAAATTACTTTCTTGTTTCTCTTAATAAAGTAGTTAAAACATTACATTAGAAGCAGAGTTTAAAAATTACAACATAAATGCCTTAATAAAAAACGAAAAGTATTAAAATATTTTGAGGCGTTTTGATGCTCTGCTTCAGCAGGCTGGCACAGCTTAAACTGTCAGATTAACAGATACAGAAGGATACAGAAATACTCTATTCAGAGTCTAATTTGGATTTTTTAATCAGAATTTCTGGTTACTTACTTTAACACAACTTTTAATAAAAATCCCACTCTGTGCAGGTGTAGCATATCCTAACAAGCTATCTAAGCATTAGATGCCATCGTTGTTGTGCAGTTGTGGTCAGCCCCAGCAGCAGAGCAGCTGAGACAGCAGCCAAGGCAGCAGCAGCCCCTGGGAGCAGTGCCCTGCCAGGACCTGCTGAGCTCCCAGGGGCACTGAGCCTCTGCGTGCTCACAGCATCCTGACCCACCAAAGGAACTCCACCAGCCAAGGCAGACTAACTCTGCAGGTGCTGGAGTGTGTCAAATAGAACCCTCTCTGAGTCCTTCAGAGAGAGAAAAGCATGCAGGGATTGAATTAAAGCCTTTGGAGAAATTAAAATACATTAAGCCACACAGCCATGAAGCAGAAGTGTAAATTATAGTTTTAAGTAAGTAGGAATATAGTTTAAGTCCCTTAGAGAGTAAAAAGCCCTAAAGCCTAGTTTAAAGTTCAGTAACTCAGCTCCAGACATAAGGAAAACATAGCAGAACATTGCTTGCATTTCTAGATAAAACAGATAGAACCATTTGTGTGAATAGATAGAACTGTATGTGTAAATTATGTGTAAGAACTGACACTACTTTCATGCTTTAGAATTAAGCTCTAATAGGTGCAGAAAAAATATTTAGAATCGTGTTTTTTGCTGATTGGATGATTTGTGAATAAAATCCCCTGTATTGGGGTGAGAAAAATATGGGAAAAAGAAAAGAGGGGNTCACTAGAGTTAGTACTAAAAGTGCTCAAAGCTTCTAGGATTGCCTCCAGAGCTCCTGAAATTGATTTTTTTAAATCTACTTTACCTAAAGCTAATTTATACTTAATTCTATTCACTATTCTTATTTAAAAAAAACACCAAACACTATTTTTTTACTTCTAGCTGAAGTATTAATTTACAGTGTTTTTTAAACACTATTTTCTTGGAAAATAAGTCTTTTATTTTTCCCAAAAAATCAGGACTTTTTTCAAAAAAGTTTTTTGAATTTGGACTACGACACCAGGGATTTTTTCCAAATATTTTGTTTACTACTAGTATTTTCTACAACACTGATTTGCTCAGAAAAAAATTAAGAGAAAAAAAACATGTCTGTACTATCTAGAGCACATTTTGTGCAGCTCATAACTCCTTGATTTAGGGACTGTCAAGATCTAGGATCACTCTGTACCTGGAGAATACATTAATTCTTTTAAAACAGAATAAAATAAAATAACAGATAATAGAATAACATTTCCCGGCAGAGGAACTGTTTTTTAAAAACATGAAATATAGCGCATTCAGTAATTTGGTGGTAAATAATCTTTGAGCTTGTACAAAGATACTAATAACTAGAACTAATTATTGCCCATCCTGCTAGTGAGAAGCTGTAACTTTCTAACATTGATGATACATTCTCTTTCTAGCCACGCTCTGCTCAGGTGTAGAAGCACCTCTCCAGCAAACACTCCTAAAGGACTCAATATCTGCACTATGCTTAAAAAAAAAAAAAAATTGTTAAGGAAAAATGCTACTTAAACTAAACTTCTCAAGTAAAATGACCCAATTTGTCAGAAAACATTGAAAACGCATTTTGGTCTCTTTTTTTCCTCATTTAAAATAGGAATTATTTTTTTTTTTAATAAATACAGATACAAAAATACCAGAGTAGAAAATCTGTTTTCTAAAGATCTCTAGGATTTATTGATACAGTATCATACCTAACCTATTACTCTTAGATAATTATCTAACACAATATTCTGCTTACATGGAGAGCTTTGATTTTAATTTACAGCTTAATTGTCCTACTTAAAGTAAGCCTGTCACCTGTGCCACTTTGTGGCTCATAACTGTAATTCTCATTTAATTATTTACTTCAAGGGAACATTTTAATTATGGACATTACTATGTGTGTAGAGTAACTTATACTCGAGGGCAGTGAAAATTTATACAGTAGAGTGCTCACCTGAATTTCCACTGGCCACAGCTCCATGTGGCTCAGCTGAGAGATGCTCTTCACTTCTCTGGCCTAGGACCTCATTTGGGGTGCCTGAAAACAGGCAGGACCACCAGGGCACAAATGGCTTGGATGACAACTGCAAGGCTCCCAGCTGAAATAGAAATGAGACAATAATAACTTCTCCCATCTACATTTGACCCTGCAAATAACCCTTGGACATAAGAGTGGGAATACAGCAATTTATTCCATGAAATTTTGAGCAACCAGTGATTTATGGGTTTCCTAAGACAGGGGCTGCCTATCAGCTTTTTTTTTTTAGTAGCCATCAGTTGACCAATATTCTATGAAATTATCTTTGCAAACTAGCTATATTTTTATCTTTCAAAGTATCACAATTCAACAAGCTCTATCATTTAAAAAAAAAAAAAAGCACTGCTTTGTGTTTGCTTCAAATTTGCCAGATTTATGGGTTTGTGTGCTATTGCTGGGTCATCTTTCCAGTAATTTTAACTTCCAAAGCAGACATTTCATCATCACACAACTGGCACTATGCAATTTCCCTGCTCTGGACCAAGCAATATTTTTTGTTGCCTGAAGTCCCAATAGGCAACTTTAAAAACCTGAAGATACTTTAATTTTTAACATATTTGGCACAGGAGGATCCATTTCTCTGCAGGTACACCCAGCCAGAAGGGATGGTAAGGGATGCCCTGTCCCCAGGCTTGCCAGCAGGTGACTGGGGCTCTCTGCCTGGGGTGGATGGGGACAAGGGGCTGCCCAGCCTCCTGTTCTACACACAGAAAATATGTGCAGAGTGATAGAAAAGGAGCCCAGGTTCTGAAGTCCCTTTTTCACCATAAAACACTTCCAGCACTCGTGGTCCCCCTGATTTAGTGTTCAGTACTCCTGACTCACATGTCTTGCTTATGCCCAGGGGTGTTCCCCTGGCTGGGAATCCTTCCCTCTTGGAGAAGTTCCTTCTGCAGACTCCTTCCTCCACAGGGGAGACACCCAAGCAGTGCCTCCCAACAGGAACAAGATGAGTGCTGGTGGCATTTGTGAGGGACACAGCTCTCCAGCACATCCAGCAGGGCAGAAGGGGGACATGGGGCACATGAGAGCCACAGGCCACCTGCTTCTGAGCTAAGTGCCTCTCACAGCAGGCACTTCATTATTAACAACCTCCATATCTTCATAAGATGCTTATCTTTTTCAATAAACAGAAACAGTTACTGAAGGCTTTGTTTGGTGTTTTGTTTTTTTTTTTAATATTGGGATGAATCCAAAGATTGCTTTCTTTAGTATCTACCTTTCTGCAGTGATGAAGGTTTTGAATGTTTTTTCATGAGCAGTGTCATTACATACAATTTTTATCATCTAGATTGTTCTATTTTATTCAGCAACCTAGAAAAAATTTCCTCTTTCTAAAGAAGTAACCTTCAACCTACCATTTATCTGCTGCCTCTTACAGTATCCTCAGCAGAGCCATGGCCCCTAACAACTGAGGGCATTCAGCACGTTCCAGGGCTGGGTATATCACATTTCCCATCTGAAATTGCTTACCTCATCAGTCACTAAGGGCCCAGTTTGGGAGTCATTAAAATAATGAGAATGCTGGCACTTCTCCCAGCAATAATGGCATTGGATTCTGTGTTGCTTTTATACTTTAAGACATTTGTATATATCCACAAATCATTTAACTCTTATCTTTGTACTAGCTTTAATGAAACTAATGGCTGCTGAAACTGTGTGGGTTTTATTCTACTTTTTATTTAAATAAGCTTCTGCCCACTCCATCATAAAACAACACAAACACTTACACAGCACATTGCATCACAAAAGCCCCAAAGTGTTTACCAGGATCACATATCCATCACTAAAATGTAAGCACTTCTCAGTCAATAAACACTTCAGCTGACAATAAAGTCACAAGAGAGTTTTCAGAAGGAAAGCTGAAGAGCAGCAAATCCAATTTTTCCAAAACAAATTTAGAACCAGGGTCTTGCATTTTCATCTCCATCTGTATCTACTGTAGCCTTTCCCTCCTATCACCATGCAAAAAAGCACAAAAAAAAAAAAAAAAAAA